>JBBPRM010000763.1:0-12594 GCA_038092995.1 Xerocomus minutiporus | reverse complement strand
GCGGGTTTATTTCTGGCGGTGTGCGACTGACGAATCAACGTCGTGCAAGACAAGTGATGCGAACGCAAGGGTAGTGATGGTCGTAATTAGGGCGTACACCGCAAAGAGCAAACGGATGGCGCCGAGGACGGGGGGCGAAAAGACGGGGGAAGTGACATAGTGAAAATTTGGGTCAAACGGCGTCGAAACACCAAAACGCTCGGAAAAGACGGTCGACTTCATCGAGTATTGGTAGCAAGGAAAGTGGTGGGGCTCAGTGGCATGCCGGCCATGTTTGCCTCCCGTACTGCCGTCGAATAAGGGCCGATCGAATTTCCATCCCCGACCATTTGCCGAGTCCGACAATGAGCGCCATTTCAGCTCAAACACAAGTACAAATCATATCGACATAAACCAACAGCAAATTCCACCATCAGCAAGTCTCCAACTCTAAATCCTGCCAAAACCGCCGTCATCGATCGTCAGGCGCCCATCAATAAACACGACGTACCTGCTCAATGAGGCCCCGAGCGATCGGGTGGAACTGCGTGCGAGCACCACAGTATGCAGCAACCGTCTCATCGTCGTCGACTTCGTTCGCAGCCTTGAAGAGCGGCCTGCAGAATTTCATCCGTCCTTGGATATGTCCCGTCTCTTTCCCAACGACCCAATCAAGGACCGATGGCACGGAGTTGATCGCTATCTCCGACTTGGGTTCTCGGAGTACGAGGAGATAGAACGCTGTGCGAATCTCGGCGTTCCCAGTCACGCCAAACCCATAGAGCGAATTCAGGTAAAACAGGTGTGCCGACGGGAGGGGTTGGTAAAAACTCTCTAGGCGCTGCAAGAATATGACTGCATAGCATCGTCATCGGAGAAAAGAAAACGATTGCCGTGCGACGCACCTCGCTGGTTGCTGTCGAGACTGTCGATGTCAGAAGGTAGAAAGCCCGCCTGGCTTGGGTCTGCAACATCGCGAGAGTCATCCCAGCGCTTCGCTAGGTCATACGCCGCGTTCACAAGCGTCAAGTTGTACTCCAACGTGACTGGCAACGTAGTTCCTTCTCCGTAAAGCCATTCCTGCGTGATCCATGTACCCGTCCATCTCTTGAACGACATAAAGAAAACTTACATCCCAATTGATGGTATCAAGCTTGTCCTTTTGGTCTTTGAAGTAGCCATATAAATGATCCTTCCACTGATCAGTGGTGATGCTTCGGCCTATAAAGGTGTCCACATAATTCCTGATATACGGACGCAAGACCAAGTTAGCATCGTCGCCCTCGCCTCCCAATGTTCGCTCTGCGGACAGGTCGTTAGTATCTACAATACAGCGCTTCACTCGACAGACGCACCAAGCAGTAGGAGGAGATTTGCTCCCTTGTCGTATGGAACAGTACTGTAGGCTGCGTCCGGATCCTCCCCGACTTTGAATGGGATGACTAGCCTTTGGTATCTCGGGGTCGATTCAAACCCTTTTAATGCATCTATGAGCTCTTTATAACCGAGGACGTATGATAGACCCCGGTGGCCAACGTCATGTATGATCTGCTGCAAGAGTCGCTTAATGTACACCGTCCAGCCTTCGTTCAACCAGAAGTGGGAAGCATGAGCGTGACTGGGAACAGATCACTGATACGATTTTAGTAAAAAAAATACAGTGACTCACGTAACCCCATTTCCGAACCAGGAATGGGTGAGCTCATGGATGACCACATCCGTTAAAGACCGATCACCCGCGATGAGTGCTGCAAAGGCGGGCGATTAGAAACCTCTTTCAATGATGGCAATGTGACTTACTTGGAGTAATGAATGAGATGCAAGGATTTTCCTATTAAGCATGTATGAAAATTCCATGGAGGATCTCGGGAAGAGAAGGAATTACCATGCCACCATAAGGAAAGGAGTATGGCAGCACAAGCAAATCGTAGACTCCGAATCGATATGGACCTGCGAGGTCCTCTGCGGCAGCAAGAAATCTGAAACCGGTACAGATGAGTAATGTGGTACCCTGCAAGATTCCAATGATTACCTTGGAGTGTCGATATAAAATTCATTGTAAGCATCTTGCAATATCTTTGGTTCCGACCATACTCCAGTCTTCCACTTCTTTCCATCTGGCACTTTAAAGGAAAGGTAGTCTAAGTCGCCCGCGGCGATTGCTAAAAGATAAGAGGGAATAGGCTCAGGCTAGAAACAGTAGCCTCAACAAACAAATATCAGTTAACAAATCGGAGAGCACGCCAACCTGTTTGTATTCATACGTGACCGCATCCTTTCCGATAACCTTTCCGTCGTGTCGAGGCTTTGTCGGCGGCGATACACGCAAGGCAGAAAGGAGAACCGGGAGGACAGACGTCACTTTGGCATCATAAGTCTAATACGAAGGTCAACTCGGGAACGAATGCGATGAGAGATCGTACGTGCCAGCTTGACAGATGGGGTATCTTGGAGCAATGATGATAGTGAGTTTCGGTCCGAACAGGGCGTACGATCCGAGTTATTTACCTTGCAACGGAGCCACGCTGCGTGCATGGATCGGCTGGCATTGGCTAAACAAGAACGGGAACGTCTTTCCTTCCGTCTGCCTAGCAACAATGATAAACTGACTGAGTGCACGATCAAAGTCGATAGACATACTCTTTGTCGAGCCACAACAGGGCAGGACTTTTCTCGGTTGTCTTGTATGCGATTTGAACTGATACGGTCTCTTCTTTGCGCGTGAGTGGGAGGGTGACGTGCAGAGCAGATCCCATGACTTTATCCTCTGGATCGAGTTGGATCTGGACGGATCGTACGTGAGCGCTTATTGCTCACTCGCCGACCAGACGGAGACGAACCTGGGCGATCTTTCCATTCACCTTGACCCATTGAATGCACAGTGCACGGGTGTCGAAGCTGTGAGCCACGCCGGTCAGGTTTGTCAGAGAGACCCCAATGATCGCACGCACATCACCTCGGAGACGTCCTTCAATGCGATCAGCTGATGCGTCGCTGATCCATGAATGTATTTGTTGTCAAAGTCGACTGTCCAGTCAAAGGACACATTCACTGTCGCGATGTCCCTGTAGTTGGACTGGGTTGTGGGATCGTTGATTGGGATCTCGTCAGCCATGGTTGCGGTCGAAAGAAGGGTTTAGAAGGCGCACCAAGTTGCCATCTTCAGTGTTCACAGCGTTCTTACTAGTATCTTATCTTTCATGTCACATGACCACCATCGCGTCCAACACGCGCTTGACTCCTTCTTTCTCCTTCTTTCACCGACACGACCATGGCGACGTCCCAAGCACCAACCCGCCAAGCGATCACCCTCAAAGGCTCTACCAACCTCGTCACAGAATTCTTCAAATACGCAGCCAACACGTACGTCGCAACCCACGTCCATCTACGAACACTAAGTTTTGCAACAGCATCTTGTTCCAGAGGGGCGTGTACCCTTCGGACGACTTTCACATGGTAAAAAAGTACGGTCAGACAGTCCTCGTCACGCAGGATCTCGCACTCGAAAACTACCTCGACCGGTGAGCCCTCACACTTGCAGCACGTGGCACTGACTAACACAACCAACAGCATCCTCACACAGGTCGGCAGTGCGTCGGACCCATCCTCATTTTGGAGACTGCTCACGCACATCCAGAATGGCTCCTGACCGGCTCTGTCACCCAGCTCGTCCTCGCCATCATCTCAAAAGACACCCGCCTCCCGCTTGAACGTTGGGTATTCGACGTCAACCTCGTCGAGCCCCCCGCTGACGCCGCCGAACCGTACGTGCCCTCGTCCCGTACCCAGCGCGTCATGTAACCCCACGCAGCCCACCACCCAAGCCAGAGTCAGAGATCCAGGCCGAGATTCGGTATATATTGAAGCAGATCGTGTCCACGGTGACGTTCCTCCCGATCATTGACGATCCGACTGTCTTCAATATATTGGCCTACACGCATGACTCGGCAGACGTGCCCGCTGACGAGTGGGTGGACACGGACCCACTCGCGATCGAGGCAAGCAAAAGTCAACAAGTCAAGCTGCGCTCCTTTAGCACGGACGTGCACCGGATAGAAGCCATGGTGGCCTATCGCTATGAGGGATGATGGTGTTCCCGCTTGGCTCCTAATTACTCGGACATTGTCACTGCATAATACATGGAAAATCCGGAACAGATATGGGAAAACTGTCTAGGAAGCAGTACTCGAAGGGTCATCATGCAAGACTTGTCACAAACTCTGCAACTTCCGTCCAATACCCTTGTTGGACACAGGTATCATCTAGACGAACTAAGTTACAAAACGTCAGAGAATATTTGAAGATACGCACTATGGGATCCCCGGGGAAACTCAACAAACTTGGACTTGCCACCTCCAACCTCCAACGTATTTGTCTTCAGCTCACGGTCCACTTGAACCTTGGTGCCTTGCCGTCTAGTAATGATCTCCCACAGCTCTTGCATATGCTCGCGCGGAACGACCTCGTCCAGAACACCGCTCAACATCAAAATGGGTGTGCTCCTGGGAATGAACGGTATTTTCGACGCAGAGTCCCACTTTTGATGACACAGGAAGGTGAGGGGTGAAAGAACAGGAAGCGCATGCGGAACAAGTCGTGGAAGGTTTGTGAACGTGTTCTCAAGCACAAGTGCGCTAATCTGTGTTCGAGAAGACCGTTTATAGTGGAGACGCATGAGAAAGGAGACACAGCAAACCTTGGATGGATTTTGCCTGGCAAGGTGAATGGCAACCGCACCTCCGATAGACTGGCCATACAAGATCTAGCAGGGATAGCGTGAAAGTCACCCAACGAAAATCAAGGATGAACGTACCACAGGGGTTTTCTGCAAATAAGGATGTGTGTTGATATATTCGAGGGCTGTTTGTGCATCTATGGATAGGCCTGGTAGAGTGAGAGTCTGATCGCCTCAAAGTCTCTCTCGAGTGCCAAAGTCATACCTGCCTCAGAAGGAGAGCCCTCGGAATGACCATAGCTAAACATCGCAAATGAGAGTGGGGCTACCTTGGGTGACTGCGGACACGCACCCGCGGTAGGACAACATGAGCACATTGCAGCGCATCTTGACATAGAATATTCTCGCCAACGGTATCCGGTGGCCAAGATTACCACCATTGCCGTGGAACATGATGACAGTTGGTCGAGTCGCCGCAAACTAGCCCAAGTCGGTGAGTATGGAAAACGTGGGGCAAGGCTAGGGCGTACGTCTTCATTAGATTGGTCTTCGGTCCAATCAACATGCAAAGCATGGTTATGAGAGATCTCCTTGCGCTGCATGAGCAAATAAGAGCGCAACGCGACCCCATCCTCTGTGCGCAAAGTGACGTCTTCGTAGACCAATCCGTGCTTGGTTGGAATATCCACATCTGGATCCAAGTGAGGCTGACGCCCTAGCGAAAAAGAAGCAAGCGTACCCGTTCGAGAACCGGGGGGGAAAGCAGAGGGATATATGAGGTAGTTTTGGCCGTAGTATAGCAGACTACATCCTGGATCGTGTAATTGGCTCGTAAGGCGGTTAAGCTCAGTCGCAGGCCATACGCACCTATGGTGGTCACCCCAGCTGCGGTCGCGATAGCGCCCTGTGAGATGTGTTAGAAACGGGTGTGCCCATACTTGTAGAACAGACTTTTGCAAAGGACTCGAGGGATGGAATGTACTTTGACATGTTGATTCGAATCAAGTGATGTGGGTGTTTGTGCATGTTTGGCTAATAGTCTTTACGTCTATGTTCTGTACATTCGGCTCCAAGGAAATGTCCTCCGCTGCCTCCATGCTAACAGCCGAGAAGGCAGTGGGAGCTCAAGCGCTCACGTGCATCATGGTTCTGTTTCACCCGAGCAGGTTTTTCGGGAGCCCAACACTTCCACTAACCAATGCCTGGCTGGACCTTGATTGAAACCCATCCAACTAAAGGTCGCACCTTCCGGCGTCCTCTTGGCGCGGCCGAACGCGGATTCTTCTGGCGAGCCTCTTTCACGAATGGAACCTCTGATATGATAGACTACACCCAGCTGCGTCTCGTGAATGCTTCTCCGGATGTTCATCTTTTCTCGGATGCCAACATCATCAAGGCATGGCTGTCCACAAAGAGGCGTCATCCGCTTGCAGGCGCCACCGTACAAATACTGCAAGGTGTGCAAACCATACCAGAACGTCTCGAGGTGACTGATTCGAAAGCAGAGGACGGTGGCGATAGTACTACCCTCACACCTGCCTCGGTGCCCCACTTTTTTGTGCACGAGCACGAGCTTGCTGCCTTGCGTCCGCAGGAGATCGTCTTTGGGCAGGTGGCATGTGCAGGGGAGGTGCGACAGCGAATGGCTGCCATTTGGGATAATCCGCGTCCTCTTTCAAACGAGCTGCTTGCCCAGCTTTATGTTTTTCGTGAGGCAGACTCCCAGGTCCTTCATTTGATGATGTTGATAGCACACTACGTGGCCGATCTAACGGCAAACAAGTCGTTCATGCGGTGTTTGCTGGATACACTCGCAAGGGGTGGGGAACCAGTCTCAGACCCCCCTCAGCTTCCACTGGAGGAAAGGTTGGCCATGGTAATTTCCACGTCGGATCTAGAGCCTATCCACTTGCGCTCGCTCAGTCTGGCCAGAAAACGTTGGCGAAGGGCGATTGGCAGCGTGATGTACGGATTGAGGATGGCAAAAGCAAGAGCCCCGGTAGGTCCATACCATCTTTCCCCGACCTTTACCTGAATACCCGTTAGGGTGGGCATACACTTCCATGCCGCCTGACCCGCGCGACGCCGCACATTCCTGCGCGAAGCCGCCTTGTCTCTACCCTCCTTACAGAAGCACAGACTACCACTGTGATCGCCAATTGCCGTCTGAATGACCTGACGTTTGGTTGCGCCTATTTGGCACTTGCGCAAGTGGCGATGACCCGGGTGCTCTACCGGCGGTACTTGCGTGGTGAAATTTCAAAGGAAGAATGGGAATATCGAAAAAGGCAGCGGTATCAAATTGCCGGGCCACTCAACTTGCGTCCTTATCTCGACAAGCCGTGGCTCGAGAGGGGCGGTGGAGGCGAGCTTATGACTTGCGCAAGCGTATTCTTTTGCACGTTACCGTTCATGACGCTCGGTGAAACAGAACGACGCCAGTACGATGAACACGACCTGTCGGATGGTGCTCCGCCATTCTCAGATCTTCTGACATTTGAACGCTTCTTGCATCGTGCTGGGTCGGTCAAGAAGCAGATCAAGGCATTTTTAACTCATCCCTTGTTTTTGGAGTTCATACGTACATTCAGTCGGGAAATCGCTCGGCGGCACCAACATCGTGCCCTGCAAGGGACAAAGCACGCCGGGGCCACCAATGACTCTCCCACGCATGAGGAGTCGGACGATGACTTGAACAAGGTCCTAGCGGTCACTGAAATGGGTTCAGTCGTTCCACATGGAGGATCTAGTCTTGGCAACGTGAGTCTCTCCACCGGTCATCAACCATGTCATTTTCCAACAAGTCATCTAGCTAAATTTGATATCCCCGGCTGAATACCCCTTGCTCGCAAGTCACCCGCTCTCACCTTTTTCTTCCGTTCCACACTCGTCCAGGGCGGGCTACGTCACCCCTCCCGCCTTGGAAGCGAATACCACCCAGAAAATCGTGGTGGAGAACGCCGTGATTGACCTTCATGTGTGCCCAGCAGATCTTTATCTTGGTGCACTGACGTCACGCGGACGGATGGACATCTGGGTCAGTTACGACCGCAACGTGTATGAGGAAGAAGTGGTAAAAGAGTGGTTAGATGAAGTGAGGGGAGCAGTGTTATTGTACCTTGGTCAGACGCATTCGTCGCGTCGCGAGCAGAGTGGTCCTGATGTGGCACCACGGGCGTAGATCGGGTTGCGAGCACCCGCAGTGGGGTTGGCATGTATGATAAGTTGCTATCTAGCTTGTGTATGTGAGGTGTAGTCGTTGCATATATGTACCTTCCCCAGTTACATACTAAGAGTCGGACTCAGTGGGTCATGCTGCCAAGTATCAAAACGCTACTACTACCGTGATGTTTTTCCTCGCAGTCAGCCTTGGGCTAGTAGCCTGGCCGCTGGTATCATACATCTATCCCACTTTACTGTCGCAGACCCTCTCTTTAGATGCACGCTTGAGCTTCGTTAATCCACAGCTCTCGACTTTTATCGAAGACACGTTGGGGCGCGAAAACATCATTGGCCTGTCCGTCGCTGTCGTTCCAAGAGTTGGAGAAACCAAGTTCCACGCGTGGGGATATCAGACGGAAGATGGGGATAAAGTGACTCGAGACGTGCGCAACAGACATGTCTTGTCCTCAAGGCGCGGTATTGACATTGGCTTGGTCTAGACACTGTTCCGTATGGTGTCAGTGACTGAATTAACTTGGTATACCCGACTGAAAGACTTGTTACCCGACTGGTAGCTCATGGACGAGTGGGCCTCGAAGAGAGTCACATGTCTGGGCTACTGGCACGGTAGGGGCTACTCGGCCCGGGTTGCTCACTAACATCTTTATCCATACAACTCTCTGTAGGTATGATTTTTCTTATGGCCCTTCAGATACCCCACAGGAACTGATCACGCGTTTGAGATACCTGAGGCCGGCGTTTGAGCTACGAGAACAATTCTCATACAACAATATTGTACACCCGTGCCTTTTTTTTCTCCAAGCATACAGTCTGACTATGATGCATTCGTTTAGATGTATATGGTCGCTACCCTTGTTGTCGCGACGTACTCTGGTCAATCATATACGTCCTTTGTTGAAGAACGCATCTTCATTCCGCTGGGAATGTCCTTTTCGACCTTTTCCCCCACCAAAGCAGAGGCATCTGGCAAGTTGAGTCAAGGATGGGCAAAACAAGGTCGCAGGCTTCCCGAGTACTTTACTGAAGACACGGCATTCACGATGGCCGGTCCACCAGGTATCATATCGAACGCCGTTGATATGGTCAGTATTTCAGATATCTTGTTTTAACGTGGATGGACCTTGCGCGTTACAGGCGAAATGGATCTCGTTGTGGATTGGTCAAGGTATTTACGACAATCAGACTATCATCCCACTCTCTGTATACAAGAACATGTCACTTTCTCACTCTGTCGTTGCTGGTCACCCAACATATCCGGGGTACTCAATCATTGGATATGGCATGGGTTGGTACCGTAGTTCATATCGCGGGCACGATGTGAGAGCTAGTCAATTCGGTCTCCCGTGTGCGGTAGCTCATGATACGGTAGATCGTTTTTCACACAGGAGCTATGCCGGGTTTCTCGACACTCGTATCTTTCTTACCGGCTGATGAAATCGGCATAGTTCTATTCGCGAATGGCGAAGGAAAAGGAAAGGCTCTGACGTTGATTCTAAACCGCATCCTGGATTCGGCCTTGCGTCTGGACAGTTTTCCCCCCAAGGGATCTTCGCTTCTCAACCCAGCTGACGTGCTGTCTAGCCCACCCTCTCCGAAAGTTACTACGTCAGAATTTAGTGGAAATCTGATGCTGTCTCTGGATTTTGCTGGAACTTATGTCAATCCTGGTTATGGGTCCTTTACTGATGCATCTTCATCCTGCGCTGAGGCCCAATCCGATTTCCTCGTCGATGGTGGTCCAACGATCTATTCACAAAGTGGCCACGTGTGCGGTATTCACACCTCTGCCTGCGACACCTGCAGGGCCTCGTCTTTGAAGTCTACTTTTTGTCCTTGTACCAAAACGGATACGGAAAGGATAGGAGGCCTTTTGAAACGAGGGATCCCGGGTCGATGCACCAGACGGGTTGGCGGAGTTTGTGATCGAAGACGGAAAGGTGGTCGGATTTGGGATCAATGGTCTCGTTGGACAGCTGACGGAGCGTGCGCGCAAGTATGAGACAGTACGAGATCGGGCCGAGGTGTGGTTTGACAAGGTTTGATGGTGAGTCGTTTGACGTTGGGGAATAGAAACGGGGGCGTATTGAATATCAACTTACTGTGAGTGGGTAAACAACTCGTCAACAACTCATCTTTGTCCCAGCGTCAAGCGGCGCAACTAAGCCGTCTTGAACTGATATCAGGTGTGTTTCCGAACGCGAGCGCCTCATCTGGCACGACCTCTGCCACTCGATGCACCGATTGACCAACCCGAAACCGTAGTACGTGTGGCGATCTATCGCTACTCTTATCCCTCGAATGCGATCATCGAGAGTAGAGAGGGGCCCGCTCAACGGTTCTTTGTTTCTCTGCATAGTACCAACACGAACAGTTTGGGATATTGCGTATATTCTATCGATGATGCGGTCCTCCTACAAGGCGACTTCTAGAGTTACTTGAATTCTGCAAAGGAGCCCAATTCAAGTTGTCCATTATGGGGATTTTAGCGAATGCAAGTCATAGTGCAGTGACGGGTGGAATCAGCACCCCGCAGAGGACCAGAGGTAACTCGTTTTTTTCTGACCCGATGATTTTGAACCTGGAATGCGGACCAACGTTCATCCTGATCCGCTGTCATCAATTTATCCCTCACCGCGGAAATGAAGGGTACGGTACATATACAGCCGCCATCTACAAATGCGTACGGCACGTGTGATCCTACTTTTACAACTGATACACCACTTGGTCTTCTCTGCCACCTCCTCTCCAGCATCCTACAATCTCCGCCGTGACGCATGTACTTGTTTAAATTATCAGCGCATAAATAGTGATAGTGACCGTGAAACGTTCATGTTTAGGAACCAATCGATCTGATCCACGCAGCCATGACGCGGGATATACTCCTCCGCTTGTGCACCGCAAATGCTTGCTGGCGAACCGCGCACGTCACAGAACCCGTCGACGTAGTCGTCGGCGACGCTGATGGTGCACTCGTGGTCGAGGCTGGACTCGCGGGGGAACCGGATGTCGACGACGCCGCGACAAACGTGGCAATGGGGGGACCCGGGAAGGTATACTGAGTGGGCGTGTCGAAGACGGTGGGATCATAGATCCCGGGGTCAGTGTCCGAATACCCTCCCGGAAACGTTACTTCCTCGTTCGTCGTGGCCACTCCGACTTGAGATCCGCTGACGTTGAGCTGCGCCGCGGATCAATGATAAAATTCTTGTTTGGAGGAGAGGAGTTACCTGCGTGCAAGACGGATAAAACTCTGCGCCGCCGACTGTAGTGGCGAGATGAAGGGCGATGATCTCATTACGGATGAGGTACTGTCCGCTTTGCAAGGTGGATGGGAGGGTCACGTTCGCCGGACTGCCATTCACTGAGCGCACGACATGTCAATATCCATGACAACGCCTCTACGAGAGACGTACTGATGTTCTGCTGGTACCAGGTAACGTTTCCCGGCTCAAGGCCCGTCTCCTCGATCTTGAACCACTCGGCGTCGGTAGAGTTGTATTGGTCGCACGTCGTATTTCCGCACGATGCCATGTACGTCATAATGGGCCCAATGTCATGTGGCCACTGCACGCGCCTTTCAGGATCCAAATTGTCTCCAGGTATGAAAAGTGGCTCACGTTGGTGCCATCACCATCTAGCCACAGAAATTGGAGTGTACTTCCGGGGTTTGCGTTTGCAACGAGGGCGGCTTTCTGTGCGTCCTGACCGCAGTTTAGGTATGGATTGGAGGCGCCTTTGACGGGGTCTATGGTGTTTATTTGGCGGACTATGGACGGGGTTGGTTGAGCGTTGGGTACATTTCCGTGGTACACCGTGCCGTCAATGGTTACTTGGGCAACATAACCATGTGCGCAAACCTGTGGCAGCAATGAAAGGAATGAGATTAGAGTGAGACGGAACGGGGAGGGCAGCTGCATGAGATGGAAGAAAGAGATGATCAGCTGATGCAAGGGGTATAAAAGGACAAAAGGACTGGCCAGAACGAGTGTATAAAAAGAGAACAAAGAAAGACTGAAAAGTAAACCTTGCGCACAGCGCGCAACGACGAGTCGGTGATGCACGGCATCTGCCAACGGTGACAGGGCGGGGCATTAGGCTTCTTCACGAGGCTACCGTGCGGTCTTCCATTTCTCTCGTGCCCGGAAGCAAGAAGCTGCGGCCTGATAGGGTGTATAGAGTTCCCACAAACGTGCCTTGCGGGCATAGTATGCATGGCTGCATTCGATCTCGTCTGCAATGAAGAGCAGGCAATTTGTAGCAGGGACGTGTTGTCACGGGGAAAGGTCCGCGTGTGCCTGCCGCAATTGAAAAGTTCCTGACGGAGGCAATGCCGCGTATCAGATAAGAAAGTGAAACCAACCTCTTTTCTGATCAACTGGTTGATGTCAAAAGATTCAAGTCAAGAGGTAAGTCGAGCCTCATGAAAATGGCAGCGATCCGCGATTTGAACTCGTCCTCAAGTTCACTGTGAGTCCTTTAGCAATGATGGTGGCACGTAACACGCGCCCATCGTGCCTCGAGGCTGCCGCGTGGTGCGTTATATCGGATCCGACTCCTATTGGCACCGGTACACCGTATCACCAGCTGTATGTCGTGGATCACACGCAGCCGCAGCAAGTACGGTACGTACCATCATGTAGTACTACGCCCCTTTGAAGAATCGCGCTCAAACGTCGTGACACTCACCGGGATGCCGTATCAAGTTTCAGCCTCGTTTTCCCCATGAGTGCTTTATTGCCATAGTCGTCGGCCAGCAA
>JBBPRM010000762.1:0-12599 GCA_038092995.1 Xerocomus minutiporus | reverse complement strand
CGACGACCAGAGTATCTTTCAGGATACTGAGACGAGCTCGTGTGTATCCCAGTAGATTTTTCGCGAAATTCCTGCACAGTAGGAGCCAGGACGTGCGAGTCCTAGTTTTTTTGTGACGACTTTCATACACCTTTTCTTTTGGTAACCATTGTTGTCCAGGTCGCATCCCTGATGCGAGGTGTTTTTATCCGCATACACCATAGTACTAATTACACGTATATATTTCTTGCTTACTATCGACCATGTTGGAAAGCAGAGCGCATCCCTGATCGTTGTTCCGAAGACTTTGTAGTTCAGGGAACGAACATCACGGGTCCCGGTGGGATGCCGTGAATGCTGTTGCAACGACGGGCGACTCTGCGTGCTGAATTGGGCGTCTATGACAGGTATCTCCCTGGATTGCTGGCTCATCAGTATACAAGACTGGAAGTGGTGGCGAACCCAGGCACATACCCACACGACGTGTATTATGCGCCAGACCGCGGCTTGGCTGTGGCCATAACCTGGCTGCTAGAAAAGTAAGCACCACTGGAGGGGTTGGTTAAAATCCATCCCAAACCTCGAGCCTAGCTTAGTACTCACCAATGCAAATTGCAATGGCGGGAATGTAGTCTCCAGCAAGGAATATGATGCATGAGTGGGCGAATGAAGCCATGGAGTGAGGAGGAAAAAGCTGTAATACAACCGATCTCCTGAGGAGGTCGAGTTACAGATTGCCTTTGCGAACATCCCGTGCTATATAAATAGTGTGGCCTGAAGGAATACTCACTCATTAAGAAAGAATACGTAAATTGCTCCTACACGCTCCCAATGAGACTGGCAAGACATGTGGCCTCATGGTTGCTGTTGTGGCTGTCGGAGGAGATAACCAGGGCCACCGTCAAGGTCACCAGGGATGACGAGTATTCCGCTTCGCACGCAAGATAGTCATTTTCCATGGAACACTGATGGGACCATCCATATGCGTAATCCCCGGTTCAGCATCGAACGGGCTGACGTGGGGTTGGGTGTTTGAGCGCTATTAAAACATATTCTCCTCGTCTTCCGATCAATCGATATTCAGCCATGGATTGCAAAGTTCATGTACTCACAAAGCGCCATCTCCAAGTTTAATTTGCATGACCAGATGAGGCACTCCAATGGGGTGGTAACAGCAAAAGTGTATCTCGAACTCTTGTGAATAACGTCAGGACCAAACCTTACGTGGCGTCGATGATCTTCTGTTCAGGGCCAGCGCTGATTATTTTTAGGCGATGGCATGCTCCATGTGGTCTCCTGCGTCATATCAAGTTATGCGATGGAACTGATGCACATTTCCCGCCCAGTACTCCCGCCATCTTGGATGCTCTCGACAAACACGCCAGAGTACTTCACGGCCTCTCCGTCTCCTTCCTGATTTTAATAGTGGGCATGTCAGCTTGTTCCAAAGATGGATCGCAAGTGGCAGCTACATATGTTTCACACAAGCAATTGCGTACGCGGGGGTAGAGAAAGACAAAAAGGATCATCTTGAGCACTCCAAATGATAATCACCCTGACCCGCCACACCCGCGGGCGCACTTGAGTTGTCTTCGACCTCGGTAACCGCCTTGGGCGGCGCCACGTTTGGAATAAGGCACGCCGAGCGTGAGATGTGTGTCAACCTGATGAACAAAATTGTACCAGTCGCCTGAGGGCAATGAATGGGGTCTGGAACAAGGTAGTTGGCGTCGGAACCAGGTAATGGGACCGTATGATCAGTAAATGAAGAGCCTGTAGCAGAGAAACAAAGATCATAGAGATGAGTCCTGAGATGTCACGAGAAAAATCTACTCACCAAGTTGAATCTCGAATGCGTCACTCCCGTCGTTGGTTTCAACTTCACGGCAAGAACATCTGCACGAGACAGACACGTACATGTCTATTTCGGCGATGCCACTGGGAAGTTTGGTTGTCGTATGGCTGGACGATAGGCTCTGTGAGGAGGAATCCGTACTGTGGCCTGGGTGGATTCCCAGTGGGCCGCCTGATCAGAGTCGTGGGGCTTATGGCTGCGAGATCGAACACCGGTAGAAGAAGCATGGATGATGGCGCGTATAGATGGAGTTACAGAGAACATACGCTCTTTGAATACTGCAGTTGGAAAGATATGGATTGTCACCATGAGGGAAGGCTTTATACGTGCCTTTCAAATATGAGACGGTGCCTTGACAAAGGGAAATGGCACAAGAATCCCCAAGAGATGCGGCATCTTTCCAGTGGATTTCTGCGGTCTTCCGATTCGCGAATGAGCGTGATAGGTGTGTGAGTAGATGGAGTGTGAGAGCGAGAAGCGGGAGAGTGTGCATGGAAAAGTGGTGTGCATGAACGGGAGGGACATAAACGACACACATGCAAATTAGGTCGGCTTGAGTAGTCGCAAGTGATGGTTGGGTATATCCAGTGTGATAAAGGCGGTTACGCGCAAGCAATGGAGTCCGAACGGCGAACGGGAGGCTGGGGATGGCTGAGCGCGTCGAACAGGGTGGGCAAATGCAGTTAGAAAGGCCGCCCACCCTGACTAGTACGACGTGCTTGCCTTAAACAGCTAACGGCCTTCAAAGCTTCATTCCTATCACGATCCAGTGCGCTGCGCCCCATGCGCAACTTATTTATACTACCACAGCTATCGCTGGCGTGCTATATATAATGGGCTTGCTTCAAATCGAGAATATTCCATCATGGCAACATCGTCCCTTACATATTGGCAATGGCTCGGTCAGTACCAAATAATCAAAGTATGTTCCTTGGTTCAAGGGACTCGCTGCACTCATCCACGCTTCAATAGTATTGCAGAGGTAAAGTGGGATCATCCTTGGTCTTTGGCCTGCGTTCATTCTTGTATGCACCACAAGTTGCCCCGATATCAATATGGGTATGCGCACCTTTTTGTTGGCCACACCCGGGGCTCAAATGAGCAATTCAGGTGTTTGATTACTTCCTCACTCTTGACGAAGAGGTATGCAGAATAGCATTCCGTCCTTGAATAGACCATGCTACCCTTACGTTATCCGTCAAAGGTAGGCCTGATGACGAGCAAAGGAAGATGGGGTATCACACACGTACTGTATATCCCTGCTCGATTTTTTCCGCTGGTAGGGTCTTTGTGTGGGACTTACAGTGTGTTCATTTCTTGCTGTTTCCGAAAACTGAGGTCTTTGACACGCCACCCTAGACGCACTGGTAACGACTCACTCACAGGCGAAGGTGGGATATCTATGTCCAATACGAGGGTATACGCTCATGTATAACAGTGTGTCGCTGTCTATAGAGCTGCTGGATGTGAGTACAATATATTTTTGTAATGACGACGATACTAAAGCGTAGCTACTCCAGGTTTTTTATTTTTGGACATGCTTGCCGCAGAGGGTATGGCGAACGCTTCATAACGGCTTTTTCTTATGATTATACCACAGGACTGCTCTTGATCCGAACTATCGCGTTGTGGAATCATGATCGGCGGGTCTGTCATGCTCTCATTGTCATTTACTGCGTGAGTCACAACAATGACTTGGAGGATAACACGTCAAACTGGCTATGCCGACTCGACAGATTGTTGGCATCGTGATGTTCGTTTGTTTCATCATAATGGATTCCCTCAAGTTCAGTTCCATCTGCGAGGAGATATCCACATCGGGCGTCACTGCTTCGGCTACAGCTCTTAGTCGGGTCACGCTTGGAATGTTTTCGAGTGCTGCTCTCTTTGAGCTTGGTAAGTTCTGTGTGTGGCAATGGTCTATAGTTATCACCCATCTCAGATCGTCAGTTGTGCTTGCCCTGACCATCGTTCATGAGCATACGTGGCGGAACTCTGGATTCCAGATTAGAGGCAGAATTACGTCTGCCGTTATTCGGGGAAATTTGGTGTATACATCGTCGATCTTCTGTGGGTGACTCTTCAAGGTCAGGTGTGCGTTGCTCATTAACACGAAAATGGATGCATCAGTAACATCAATTGGCAATATTTCCTTCTTTGCCTTGCCTGTCAGTCAGATTCGTGATCGTTGCCCCTCTTATAGATATGTATTGACCCAAATATTCAACGTTACAGGTCGATGATGGTTGGAATGGAATTCTCATCAAGTCAGTTTCATATTTTCTTTGGCAATCAAAGGATTGTGTTCGGATGATGCACACCTAGTTTCCAAGGAGTCTTGCATGGGATTGTCGCCTCCCGCATCCTCTTCAATTTACGAGATTCAGTCATCAACCGGATAGACGATATGACAATTCCAATGTCTGGCATACAATTCGCTACCATACCAAGGATGTCTCAAGACGCGGAGCCCTCGCATTAGGAAATTTATCTCCAAAATTCACTTGCCTTTCAAGTATGTTAACTTTATGATATCAATGGAGCCTAGTCGAGCGGATTGGACCCTGCCTGGCAGGGATCATCTTCTCTTCCGAAAGGCTAGGCAATCAAATATGATCTGGCCAACATTACCGGCAAAAGTGAACAGCTGCCCCGGTGTGACAAAGGTGTCCCGCCACCATGACACTGATTTCTTTCTTTGCATTACTTACCGACTTTGATCAACTAGGGTTGTTCTCGATACGTCGCCTTCCCGTAGCGAGATATCGATGACCGCTGTTTGCGCACCTATACCATTGTGATGACACCGACAAAGTATCTGCAACCCACAGACGCTTCAAAATCGCGTACTCCTAGCCAGGACTTGGTTCTGGATGCGGTTGTGACCGCTTTCGGCAATGTGCACATGATGACAAGGGTATCTTTCAGGATGTTGAGACGAGGTCGTACCCATCCCGTATATTTCTCGTGGAAGTCTGGGAGTCAGGACGAATGAGTCAGATTTTATCACGATTTTCATGCACATTTTTCTTGGTGACCATCGTTCTCCGAGTCGCTTCGACATGCGCTAGGGAATGGTATTTCTCATCCGCATGCATGCACCACGGTACTAATTACATGTATATCTTCCTCTCTGACTGTCAGTCTCATTGAACAGGGCATGTCCATCAGCTACTGTTGCTCCTAGGACTTCGTGGTCCATGGGACGAACGTCACGAGTTCCAACCGTACATCGTGAACGCTGTTGCAACGGCGGGCGAGTCCGTGTGCTGAATTGGCCGTCTGCGACGGACATCTGCTTGCATTACTGCCTCCTCATATACCAGGCCCGAAGAAGTTAAGGGGGGAGATGTTCGTCCGCGCGAACGGACACGTGAAAGACAGTCGTACTACATCGGCGGTACTACTATCGTGCATCTTAGCACGGAAATCTGTACCAAGAGCGTGGGACCTTGCAAAACTAGTAACGATGAATGAACATAATATGAATGATAATACGGTACAACGTGCATGAGATCTGTTTCATCTGATACCATCCGCTCGCACTCGAACTGAACCCCAACTGAACCCTACCGTTTGTCACTAAGAAAACCCATGTCTTTCACACTCAGTATGTTACATTCACATTCATAATTTTATTTTAGTAAGTTCATGCTATCACTTAGACGCTTCTACCATAAAACACATTTTCGGCGATCTCATACACGACCCATTATTCACACCATCTGAAAACGAAAAAGTGATGCCAAGAGTATTACTTGCTAAACGATGTGCGAGCAGCCTCAAGGACCGTACCCAATAGTATCTCAGAAAAATCTCTTGCAACCGCCATCAACTTTCATGTTGTATTAATAATCCACCGAGTTTGAACACGAACTACAAAGTAGAATGGAAATGTGGCAGTCAAAGAAGGTAACGTGGAAGGATATGGGGTATCAAGCTTCAAGACTCGGGTTCATTCAACGGGTTCACAATTTTGACCCCTGTTGCCGTTGGAGCCCCCCTACAAGTGCAGAAAGAACAGAATATCAATCAGCGTCGACCAGCAATCTTCCATATAAGATCAACTCACAAGCCCAGTGCAGCACAAGGGAGTGGGTGCATTAGGATTTAAACACTTTCCAGTGGAAAAGTCGGGCATTTGGCATGAGAGCCCCGTGTCGGGCGGCTGAAGGTCGAGCAAAATCATGACGAGTAGTGAGTATAGCCAGTCGTTCATCGAGAGGAGAACACCTCACGTAGAAATCCGTGCAACAGTAAACATATTTATTACCAGAGGCGCATTGGTATGCGTCGCGAGCCTCAAGCGTGCCTTCAGCAGTGGTAACTGCAATGAGAGCGGCAAATGTGAGAGCGGAGAGAGCAGAGAGGCGGTTAAACATGTTGGGAGTCGAGTGGACTGTTTTCAAGAGCGCCTTGCTTCATGCTTTATAAACATGAATAGTAAGCGAACAAGCAAGCGAACAAGGAAATGATGAGGAAATGCCGAAAGAACTATGTACTTACTCGTCTTCCATGAGGTCGCCTGGAAAGCGGATAGTACTTAGGCATCAGACAACCGAAAAGTCAGAAAAACAGCAAAATATACTTTCTAATTAGGAAGGCGCTCGCAAGCGCTCGGCTGGCTGTTAGCCAACCTGTTTCCACCAATCAGAGTGCTTGAATGCAGTGTGGAGAGTCGTCAAGCGATAACGTTACTCTTCTGCTCTGCAGATGCTAGTATGTAATATCAGTCTGAGACGAGTCAGAGTCACTTGACGTTAGTGCGGTGGATGATAGCCGAAGGATAGAAGTTGAGCCGTGACTCATTTTTGATGTCAAAGATTCGGATCGGTTTATTCGTTTCCCTGAGCCCTCGGACAAACGATGAGAATACCTGGGTGCCACAGACACCATGTCCCGGATCTCTGTGTTCAAAGGACCTCCTCCACGCCAATTGGCACCAATTGATCACAGGTCCGGATTAATTGGACAGGATGCAGAGATACAACACCTCTCCAGTTCTCGCTGTTCATATTCGAGTCGTCAATTCAATGCAACATTGTCACTGCCTGCAAGTGCACTGTTCCTTCAAAGCCTACCTCAGCAAGTTGTCAACCCCAGAGCCTTTTTGGAGCGAATAAAACAGGTCCAGTGTCCAATCCGCGCTCGTTGTGTGTATTATAGACGATCCCTTTGGGTGAAGTTGTCTTGTGCACGATGCGTTTATCCTGAGAGGGACAGTCAATGGACGGATGCGACCGCGACAAAAACGATGAATGAACATAATGTGAATGGTACGGTACAGCGTGCATGAGATCTGTTTCATCTAATATCCGACGAGCGATTGCTGATTGGCAACGAAGCGGGAGGGGGGAATGTCTCAACGCCTTTTAGCTGGAATTTCTAGAAAAGTTTCCGTCACGAAATGCCGCACGTAAAAGAGCGTGTGCGAGAGATGTGCGGATCTGAGAACCACGACCCTCGCGCTGATAGCCGACGTCAAATCGAGTTGAACGTCAACCCCGCTTGTGGAAAGACAGGTCAGGTCACAATACGTCGAGCGTCCGCACGCTCTGCACTAGCCTCTCTAATACCCCTGGTGTTACCTCCCCCACACGCACTATGACGCGGCTCTCCGCCGCGACGCGCCTGTACTCGTCTACGTTCTCTCGGATCGGGGTGAGCAATAGCGCACCAAATGGGTGCCGCAGCCGCGCAAGGAGTTGAAGCGCACGCGTCTGCTTCTCTACCGGCGAGATGGACGATGGTGGTCGGAGGGACACCATGTCTGGCGTAGATATAGCTGCAGGTCCGGATACGAATGCGAATGTGGACGTGGACGCTGTAGGTCGTCCGCCGAATGGCCGCCCAAGGCGTGCGACAAGGCGCGCCGCGCGTGTTTGCTGTGTGACTGTGAGCGCGGACCCAGCGGGGGAAGAATCAGCGGAGGACAGCGGTTCCCCCAGCACCGTCGCACGCTCCTCATCCCAATTCTCGTCCGAGAGCGCCTCAGCCATGCTCCAAACGGGGTGTCGGTCGAGGAGAAAGTCGATCCAGGGATGGACGAGGTACAGCGTGTCCAGTCGAGAAAGATCTTCTACAGTTCTGATCTCCACCACGCCAAGTACGGTTGTCTGCGTGCGAAACACCCGTTCGGGCCCATTCCTCAAGACAGACAAGCGTCCGAGTTTAAATGTGATGCACAGCAGCCTCAGCCGTTGTCCCGCAAACGATGGCACAGGAAGCGCACTGAGTTTGTCATACAGCTCAGTGACCAAAGCCATGTTGACTGAAGAGGCACGCAAGGTAGCAACAATTGCTTCCATCTCGGCATCGGCGATTGCTGGGGGAATGTGTGTCGTCGGAAGCTGGTTGAACACGGTGATACTGGCAGGCAGGCAACTGTTGAAGCTACCTGATTTGCCCGTCCACGCAAGGATACCCGTGTCTCCCGAGTTCGTGAGCAGTTGTGCCAAGAGTCGTCCTAGTGCCTTGTCCCCTTCGCCGTATACAATCGGCAAGGACGCCGAAAACATTCCAAGTAACGAGTATGCTGCGTCCTCGGCCCGCGTCGTGTGGCGCGTGGAGGCGAGACGGAGTTTCTCGCGAATATCATCCAGGCCAGGGCGGAGTGCCATCAAAGCTCGCGCCGAAACCCCCGTTACCCCCTCCATCTCCATGATGATCTCGGGCGACTCCTTGTGGTTGTAGATATTGAGGTTCATATACGGCATCCAGTCCTCAGTGTAAAATCGGACCACCTTCGACGCATGGTATTCTTGCAGTGTCCATGCGCGCGTGTTCCAAATGCTCCCCGTGAGAGCACCGCGCTCCGCCAGGCGATGAACATCACAAAGGAAAATGATCGTCATAGCAGAACCCTGGTACCACCTGAACATGCTAACCAGGGCTTCCTGGAGCACAAAGTGATCCCCTTTATCGATACAGCATGTGTCGCTCCAGGCCCAATTGAACCCGGCATCACGCACGATTTTGCAGAACATGCGCAGCTTGTCGTGTGTTGGTGACTGTCCAAGATCGTACACCACAATGTGTATCATTTTGTCAAAGAGAGGCTCGTTTTCTCCCCACTTGTGCGAGAGCATCGCATAGCGGTAGTACTGCGCAACCTCGCGCTCGATGCGAACGAGGTCGATGTCGGTGGTCATAGACGAGATCAACTCCTTAAAGGTAAGCTGTGATTCAAATGAGTGCGCTTGCTCAGACCTGTCAAGAAGGCGACCAGAGTGGGTGTTGATGAGCACGAGCGGGGAGTCACGAATTGCATCCCCGACAGCCGCACGAATCATTTGTTCTGTCTGTGCTGGCTTGACATACCGGCGAGACTGCTCTGCGAGAAAAGGTTCGGTGGATGCAGACTAGTATGTTGTCGTCACGCTTACCGCGAATTGCTCGATCTGATGATTGCGACATCCTCGAGAGCATCGCCTCGAATGCACCAATGGCATCGTCATAACATTTTGCACCATGCAACGCTGCATGCTTCCTCTCGTAGCCAAGTGGAGACGACGGATCAAGCTTGATCACCTACAATGTCTTCATGAGCATAGACGCAATGAAAAAGAAAATTAAGTTACGTCATCTGCGTCATTGAGTGCATCCTCCCACAAACCACTTTCTGTATGGGCACAGCTTCGCTTGAAAAGCAAGGTTTGCGGGGTAGGAGGATTTAGGAACAGTGCAGCCGTATAATGAGAGATGGCGACGTCATATTGCCGAGCATTCATGGCAACATCTCCGAAATCCTCTAGTTTCCCGCGGCATCGTGATTCAAAGGCTTGACAGAGAGCAGTCAGAGGTGTCGCTTGTATAGCATACGCAATTATTCACCAAAAGCCCACTTCGTCTGCTCGTCATCCATTTGAAGTACCAATTCGTTGTTCATTTGCTGGAAACACCCGACTGCGTGTATGATGTTGTTGGTGATTTCCAGACCTTCACATATCACCCTATAGACCACGAATCGTGAAGGCATAAACTTGAGACGGGCAGAATGTCAGACACATTAGATAGAGTGCGAGAACACGCACACCGACAGCGGCTACCAAGGCATCCTTCCACGAACCACTCGCTAGCTTGAGTCTTGTCCATACCCTCAACAGGGACGGTAAATTAAGTGTCGGGACGATGTCATGGCGGGCAGCCTCCCAGCCGTTGTCGCCATTGCTGTCAGATGTGGAAAGGCATCGTTGCATAAAGTCTGATGGCATTTTGAATGGATGGTAATCAACCAGGTGGAACATAACTCACCAATGACCCACTCGGTGGGGGGTCCGCCCACCTGAACCTCTTGGCCAGATGTGTTGACGATCTCTAGAACAGAATCGCACGCCTCTTTTGCGCGACCAGCTGCATAGAGGGCTTCACAAAGACGCTGTTGAAGCGTGATTCCAAGATCGTCAAATTTCCATCCGGATACCTATCACAGAAGTTGACCAAATTTGATTCATCGCGAAAAAGTGAGAGGGAACTTGCCAGTGAAACTAGCAATGGTGGTTGATTCTGAATCGTGCGGTTATGCAGTAGTGCTCGCGCACGTTCGAAAAGCTGTATCGCACGCTCATGGTCGCCGCTCTCCATACACTTGTCCGCAAGGAGGAGGTGCATGTGTGCCTATGTAGTGAAAATGCCAAGTGTGACGGAACAGAATGTTGGCATATCGTGAACACACACCTGGACTAGGTAGAGAGTTGAGTTGAACCGCAGGGCATCGATAAGATCGTCTATACGTGATATCCCATCATCATGCTCTCCTTCCATGAACAAGACAACAGCCTGAACCAACGGGAAACTCAAAGGCGATCGAGTCCACGGAATGGGATACACACCTTGATCAAAAGGAGAAGAGTAACATAAGTTGAATGAAAGCGCTCGATTGCAATATCGCACACTCGGTATCCAGCGCGCGCTTTCCCCTTGCCAACGAGGGCAACGAAATGTGCAATATAACCAATGACAGACGGCTGAGCCTTGATGGACTTGAGATTAAAACATGTGAGCGGTTATGCATGCAAGAGTAGAGCAAAAAAAACCTGTTTGGCATCGAGAATTGCCGCATCCCACTGCCGCAGGCGTGTTCGGACGAGAGCTCTGCTCGCCAGTACATGATGACTGGGATTCTGTGATCCCACTATGGAATCGGTCAGTGATGCTTCCACTTGTGCGAATTGATTGTGTTTCCACCCATGGAGCACGAGAATTTCCGGTTCCTGGAGTGTGGGGTGTAGAAGAGACAAGGGAATTGAATCCTGTGCGCATAAAATCCAAATTCAGACACTCCATGATCAGAGAGTGGACGAAACTCACGATGATGTAAGATAAACGTTGAATGACGATTAACCCGTCATCTGCAGCAACTGCAAGATACTTATCATCTAAAGAGAGCGCAACTGAGCGTATGGTATCGCAATTTTGTGGGATATGACAGAGTTGGGTGTGAGCCGAGGTGCCCCAGAGAGTAATGGTGTCCTTCGCGGAGTATGCTATGAATTTGCCATGTTGCGGGAAGGCAATGCACGAGGTATAGCTGGTATTAGGGACGGGCCACTTGGAGACGGTTGACCCGGTGGAGATGTCGATTTCCTTGATGTTACTGTCGGACACGACAAAGATATGATTGTTGAACCACAGGAGACCAATGTTGCGCCAGGTGGTCACCTGCACCCCAATATCGGCGAGCAAGCGGCCACCGTTGTCCCAGACGCGAACCGAATTCAGCGTAGCTGTCGCGATTCGATCGCCGTGCGGCGAGTATTTCGCTGCGATGACCCAATCTTCATGAGAGAGTGTTCGCACTCGTTCGCGAGCGGCGATATCCCAGACAGTAGCGGTGTGGCTCCTCGATGCAACGACGAGTTGAGTCGAGTCGGGGGAGAAGTCGACCGCAGTGATCACGACGTGTGCATCCTCCCTGTGCGCCAACACTTGTTGATACGTTGTTGCGTCCCAGACGAGAACAAGACCCAGGTTGGTCCCCGCTGCAATCCATTTACCATCCATCGAGACAGCGAGACGCTGTACATTCTGCGCTTCCATCGTTGTTGTTCGTGTTCCATCTTGCACACGCCAGACGCAGACCCCGTCACTCCCACCACTCACGAGGTGCTCGCCATCCGCTGTAAACACCACTGCATCTGTCTGGTGACCGACATTGATTTTGATGGGCACTTTTTCATGGTCAGCACTGATACAGCTTTGTCGTTCCAGTACGCACCAGTTATCCCCAACGACATGAAATTCAAAGCGGAAAACAATGAGAGGCGCCAACAAATGCTCGATAAAGGTGAAGGCACCGCTCTTGGCAGTGTTTTCGGCGCTTGTTCATGTCTGCCTTAGACATTTGATACAAGAGTCGGCAAAGATGTGTTCAACACCGCTCTTGACAAGCGAGTTTGTGAGCAACTCGGTCCCTTTGACCACCGGGTTGCACCAGTCGTCCTAGCCCTCGTTCACTTGTTTTCGTCGCGACGCCGGGCGATACATTCGTGCGACATTACCAAGTACACGTCTCTGATAATGACAAAGGGAGCTAGGTACTTCGACCTAGTCTGGTAACCAGACTAAGTTCGACCGCAGCAAATTCTTCTCTAAGCTTTGTCCTTCAATGTAAACCAAAGTACGTCACTGCATTCGATACGTTCCCGCACGCATTTCCAGCCCGGTTGACCGTTCCGTCCAGTCCAGATATTTTGCGGTTGGCAGCTAGATAAGGATGGAGAAGCCAACGCATCATTCCGACGAATCAATTCCTCCAGACCCAGCC
>JBBPRM010000761.1:0-12604 GCA_038092995.1 Xerocomus minutiporus | reverse complement strand
TCCAACCTCTTCTTTTCCTCCATCATTGCTTTCAGCGCGCTTATTCCTCCTTTCTTTTTGTTCGTGGTCGGCCCTGGGGCGGGAGCCACCACAGGAGCCGGGACAGATCCATCTTCGTCCTTTTTACCTTTCTTCTTCTTCTTTTTCTTCGCAGCAGCTCCTCCGCCATCCTGACCATCCGCTTCCGCTTCCTCGTCTTTCTCTGCCTTTGATTCAGAAGGTGTTGAAATCGGTGCCGCAATCGCAGCAGTTTCAGCGTGCGTTGCTTCCACTCCAGCAGCAGACCTCTTCGCCTCAACCTGAGCCTTTTTCTTGGCCTGAAATGGAGTCAAACGTGCACTAAGAAGTAATATAAGACGAAGTACTTTTTCACGATCTTTCTTAAGCTTCTCCTTTTCTTTTTTGGTGAGGATCTTCGGACCAGCGTCTCCATCTGCATCGTTGTCTTCGTTCCCTTGAAGTTCAGCACTTGGAACATCTGGTGCAGGGGGAACCGCGGGAGGTGGTTCGTCTGCGAGTTATTATGGGTCCAAATGCACACTGAGGTGATAAAAATGTTACCCGGAGCCGCCTCATCTTCCTCATTTTGTGCCTTTCCCTTCTTCCCCTTCCCCTTTTTACCTTTTTTGCTTTTGTCTTTCGAAGGACCCCATTCCTCGTCCGCAAGATCGTCTGCAGTCATCTCTACTGGCTGCTTGTCCTTCTTCCCTTTTACTGTCGAGGATTTTATTGCGGACTGTATGATGGTGTTGAATGTGAAAACTCCAATGCAAGGCACGGACATACCATGAGACCTCCAAAATCTTCGTTCTCATCCACCTCTGGTGGGCCGTCGTCTTGCATGTTGAGGGCACTAAATGTAGCTAATCCAGATCTCGCCTTAGACTCTGGCGCGTTATCGACATCGGACTCAGCGATCTGTTCTGTCGCGAGACTGTTGTTCACCACAGACTGGCCAACGTCGTCCCTACACCACGGAGATGTTCAGATTTTCCGGTAGATCGATAGTGACAGGCTGACCAGTAGTCGTCGTCGTTACCTTTTGTCTTCTTTCCTTTGCCTTTCGGAGGCATGGTGTATTACTGTTTGTGAAGTCTCCTAAGCTTTCGTCGAGACTAACGAATTGAAGCAAGGTCTGTGTTCGTGAATAGTAGATGACCGTCGTCTGTGTCTCGTGCTAATCCAAGGAACATTACTTACGTAATCTACCACGATAGTAACGTGCTGGTACTTTGCCGGTACTTGCTTTTACTTCCGACTTCCAAGTCGACCGAGGTCGCTAGATAGCCACTAGCTTGCTGCACAATGGGACTCCTCACCATCATCAGGAAAAGCCGGCAAAAGGAGAAAGAAATGCGGATCCTGTTTCTGTAGGCCTGTCATCTTCTAGTGCCATCGGTTTCCTCAAGATCGTGACAGTGGTCTCGACAACGCTGGTAAAACTACCATCCTAAAGAAGATCAATGGCGAAAACATTTCAAGTATCAGTCCAACTCTAGGATTCAACATCAAGACGTTCATTCACAGAAAGTGAGTATCCAAAAGATCCGCATATATCCCTTAATGGATGCTCAAATCAGCCCCTTTCCTGCCGTGATTCTACCCCAAGTTACACACTCAATATCTGTTTGTATCCAGTGTTATCTATCGTTCTGGGTTTGGCCACTTACCATGCGAGTAGGGGACGTTGGTGGCCAAAGAACTCTTCGACCATATTGGCGTAACTATTTCGAGCAGACGGATGCCATCGTCTGGGTTGTAGACTCAGGAGATCGTATGCGAATTCAGGATTGTAAGGAGGAGCTCCACAACCTGCTTCTTGAGGACGTAAGCATTATTGGTAATTCTCCCAACTTCCGAGATTCACGCATCCCCAGAGGTTGTCTGGCGCGTCTCTGCTTGTGTTCGCGAATAAGCAGGACATACAAGGATCAATGAGCGACCAGGAAATACGTGAAGTATGCAATCGTGTATAATATCAACCAACTGTTGACCACCGATGTCGCCTTCAGCTGCTCGACTTGCCAGGAATCAAATCCCACCATTGGAGGATTTGGCCGTGCAGCGCTGTCACTGGCCAGAACCTAGTCGCTGGCCTAGACTGGATTGTGCACGATGTTGCGCACCGGCTGTATTACAGCTCAACCACCACCCACTCATCTGGGTACACCACAGGCGTGGATACGGCGTAGCATGTTTTCTCTGGTGGCTGCCAAATTCGATTCTGCGATGATCTCCGTGCCTAGACTCGCCAGACTCGCCTGGGATAGTAGGCTTATGATCGAAACGTCACAGACTTTTTTCCAGGTCCGCACGCGGTTCTCAGTATAAGTTCATTCTATTGCTGTTTTGAGGTGTGTCGACGACGGCCTAGATTCAATCGAACACTAGCGATATGACCAACCGGGGGATCGGGGAACAATCTCACTGTTAGGCAACTGCTCGCCGTACTCTTAGGCCGCGCGGTAGGTCTCGACCATCTCCAAGCGGTAACCTTCTTCATTGGTTAGCCTATGACTCTCGACAAGACCGTCGGCCTATCACCGCCATTGTCTAGCTTCCCTGTGATCCCCACATGATGGCCGGCGATCTATCCCTGCGATCCTAAGCACGGAATTCCCGGCTTGGTAGCGTACGACGTAAAATCTGACAGCGGCGCGAGTTCTCTGAGTACCGTTACAGGACGTGATTCGAGGGTAAGGGTAAAGTGCTGCGCAAGCCAATCGATGCCATCGGGAGAACCACTAGCAAGCACAGCAGGGATTACGACTTGCCTTGCAGAAGAATCGGCGCTTGACGTTTTTGCACTTCCAATACGACCTTATGCAGAGTATTTCAGTGTTATCGGATCGAGGTTTTATCGGAATGCAGAAGGCGTGACGGGGATGAACATTTGAATCCCCGTTCACAGCGAGCAAGCAAGAGCGAATTCGGCGGATGATACAAACCATATTTTGTGCGGTGCCAACTTTGAGATGGCGTTGGGCAGGGCTAGTTCGCTCTTCTCGAGATGGTGTTGAATAAATCACAAACACCTAGAGCCCACCCAAACTCTGCTCAGCGCCCACGCAAATTATACGATACACGATTCACTGTGCCAACACGTGGCGGGAGCGGCGCAGCGTCCTTTGATGTCGAAGATCAGTTGAAGATCACTGCCATTGAGGGCGAATAGAAGCCGATTAACGAGCAGCAAAACTGCCAACACAGCACACGCCAAGAGTCCTCCCATGCAAGCATTCCATATACCAACGCATTGTGTGTATAATGCCCTACTACGCAGTCTTATGCTCAAGTTCGCGATACATGAATAGCTCGTCGTGACGTAAAATGCAATGTCTGGAATAATGGTTCAAGAAATACCCGATACATTTACCCACTGACGCACGAGCACATGGCTATTCAAGCTTCAAGCGCCGTGGTTGACCATGCCGGAGTGGCTGCTCTGGACCTCGTGGACGAGATGTTTTCTTACCCGTAAACTGGCGGCCCTAAGGGTAGCAAAATTCTTGGTGGAGACACACTGACACGACCTTCCAAGAGATGCTGTACACAAGTCTTAGGCTTTAACATTGTATGGCGGACGTTCTCATCGCTTCATTCGGAAAAACTTACCACAAGTTCAGCAAGGGTAAGTCCACCTTTCCCGACGCTCGCGCATTTACGACACGAAAGTACTTATTGTGCTGAAAGCAAACTGGCCGGCTTGGCGGAAACGAAGCAAAAACTAAGGCGAACTGCAGCGTTCAACCCTAGAGCGATGATATCGCAGGGAAGTCACAAATAGAGAAGCTCGGTACATAGACGTGTCCGTGGCCTGGTGGCGCAAGCGGTGATTAATGCTTCTAGGATGAATGGCCGACGAAATGCGGCGTTGAAAAGAAAGACCTTCCCAACGACTGTTCAAATGTGTCCATGTTGTTTTCATGGGAGCCAGATTTGCAAAGGATAATCTGTTGGCCAGCTCACCTAGAGGATGGAAATGGACGATTTATTTCATGCAAAGCACGCGACCTATCTCGCAGTAGTAGCCAATGATAAGGCATGGAAGCTTAAGAAGCCCCATCGCTGATTGTATACAAGATTGGCGTACTGTGAGACCGATCAGTGAGCAAAAATTCCACGCCCAATATTTGGAGGCGGGAGACACTAGGCCGCAATGACGGCAAAAATAGATTACCATGCATTCGGCCCGTCAGACACTTGGTATTGTTTGGTCGCGTGCACGAAACGGAGTGAAACCAGGGTCAGTAGATGCTGCCAACGACGCCCGAGGCACCATTGAATGGCCGGGAGTCATGCGGGAACTTGAATTAGGCAGCGTGAGTCTTGTCTCGCGGACCGTATCTCTTGACAACAGTCATCAAAGTCGGATTTGGGAAAGAGTGGGCGCTTGTCTGCGCGGTTTAACTTCACAAGGGGTGAGTCACGGCGACATTAAGAATGCAACTTAACGAACTAGACAATGGATTTGAGTTGTAGAACATACGACACTGCCACTGTATGACGTGGGCGTATAGTAGACCCGGTCGCCCGGGTTGCGAAATCCGATTCATTCGGTAAAACCTGAACCTGACCCTGACCCGAGTGACCCTTGTGTGGAACCACGTGGGACAGCGTTGTTCAGGGTATCGAGATATTCGGATTGTTAGGCTGGGCCAATGCTTGGCCCTTGGCCCTTACCAGCAACCCTTGCTGCTCCCATCCGGCGGGTTACTTCCCGATCGTCCCATATTTTCTGCGAAGCTGACCGAATTTAGTGCTTTATCGCTAGTCTTTTCCCCTTTGACCGAGGCGAAACTGACCGACAATATAGATATTTATCCCTCGGGGGAATAATTCTGACACAAGCTAACAGACAATGTAGAATCACTATTGAGCCTAGTTCACCCGACGACTGCCCCCGAAGTTACGCCTGCCAACGGATCTATGTTTCTCAACTGTGCCAGTTATGACGCCGTCATCTACAGATCTGAGATTCATCTCTCATTTTCCCGTGAATCCCCGGACATCGTAGGCAATCTCCTCTCCCTCCATTTCAACCATACTGAATTATTATTTTTGCATGGCAAAATTATCTTGTGTGGGTTGTCTCCAGCTCACTCCATATAAAGGGGCACCATGGCTCGCCTCAAGTCCACATCCACTCCGTGTTCCACTGTTTCTTCTCCCCTCCTCCTCTAGCGAACTTCACGTCTACACGACGTCTATTCAACGCCTCCCCCTACGATGTTGAATGCTGCGACTTCCTCCGCCTTGACGTTTTCGTCGGCGACTAATTTCTATCGTTCACCTACCTCGTTATCCATCGTCTTTCCCAAGCCAAAGTCTCTGCTGTCTAGCTATGGTACAACGCTAGTTCATACGTCGTTTCCGTATCTAAATCTACTTGACAGCACGGAGCTCTGTCCTCGCAGTCCTCGAGAGGGCTATCACCAGAGGCCACTTGACTATTGCAGACTCGCAAGGCGTTTACTATTTTGGTACTCGCACCAAGGGTTGTAGCGAGGTCTACCTCAAGGTCAATAATTTGGACTTCTGGTCCCGCGTCCTCTTGTACGTGTCTACCTACCCTTTGTTTCCCTCATGCTGATATCCTCCTTAGCTCTCAAGACTTGGGCTGTAAGCCTCGATGTTGCTCATGCGTATTCATTCCACACTAACATTGTTTCAGTCAGCGAAGCTTACATGGTAGGCGACGTTGATGTTAGCAACCTCAAACCTGTAATGGATGTGAGTTGATTTCGTGCGCCATCCACTATCCTCGGGGACTAATGAGCAATAGCTTTGGCTTGATAACGAGTCTGGAATGGACGGCTTTTCCTCGGCCTTCACCCGCATCACGTCTGCATTATCCGGACTCTCGAACGCGTTTCTTGGGCAGACACGCTCTCGCGCACGCTTAAATGCAATTGCAAGCTACGACCAATCTAATGAATTGTTCAAGGTACGTTTAAACGGATATGACATGATAGGGTTATTGAAATCGTGTACCTCAGGCGTTCCTTAGTAACGAAATGATGTACTCATGCGCATTGTGGAGCGATACTGAGGGTGGCGTCCGTGGGGATCTGATAGATGGTCCATTTCCAGGCGATTTGGAGGCTGCACAGCTGCGCAAAATTCGCCACGTCCTCACTAAAGCCAGGGTGAAACCTGGAGACCGCATCTTGGAATTTGGTTCCGGGTGGGGTGGGATGGCCATCGAGGTGATCGAATTTCTTTTGTCTCTAACGGCATTTCTGATGTAATTGTACGAATTTAGGCTGCCCGGACATTTGGGTGTGAAGTCGACACCCTGACTTTGTCCAAGGAACAGAAAACCCTTGCCGAAGAGCGGATCAAAACTCTTGGTCTCCAGGACCGCATCCGGGTTCATCTGATGGATTATCGCGAGATCCCCGCCGAGTTTGAGAAAGCCTTCGATGCCTTTATTAGCATTGAAATGTTGGAGGTCAGAACTTTGTTGACTTTGTATCGCACGCTTGCTCACCGTCACACCGCTTTTAGCATGTGGGCTCCAAACATTATCAGACATACTTCAAGCTTGTAGACTTTGCCTTGAAGTCACGTAATGCGACTGCAGTTGTCAGCGCTTCGACATTCCCAGAATCAAGATACAGCAGCTATCAGTGAGTATCACGCTTTGAGAGACAATCAGTTTACTAATAAGGCGATGTCTTAAGACCCGAGGACTTCATGCGTCGTTACATGTGGCCCAATTCATGCCTGCCCAGTGCGACAGCGTTGATTGAAGGAGCGAACACCGGCTCAGAGGGCAGGTTCACCCTTGAGGGAGTTGAAAACCATGCTGCGCGTAAGGGTATTCTCACTTTGTTCTGTGAAACCCCCTTAAACCAGTGTTTTGTTTATAGACTACCCTCGAACCCTCCGTGAATGGGGCCGTCGCCTTGAGGCAAACATTCGACAAGACATGCTTGTCAAGGATTACCCAGCTCTGAAAGATGCTCGCGAATACGAAACATTCAAGCGTAAATGGCAATATCTCTTCGCATATGCGGGAGCTGGCTTTGCCAAAGGGTACATCACCTGTCACATGCTTACATTCACACGACCAGTAAGCGCAAAGTCACTCTTACTTTGATCGATTTTAAACATCTATGATTCAGAACGACTGCCCAATTGCCTGCGATTGAAGCAAGCCCAGCGTCCTCCTTTCGTTCGTTCTGTATCCGTGGATTTTACTTCGTATTTCAAGCGTCCCCGAATCTTAGACTTCGTTCTAACACTCTAGATGTATCTATAAATCATCCCTATCCTCGCCTTCGTGTTTCTATATTCTGGCCCTATCTTTCTTATATCGTAGCTCGGAGTTTAAAAATAATGTATCATAGCCAGTGCGTCTTACCTTACAATCTCTCGAATGATTCTTAGACAGTCGTATATCCACGCTGAGGACAATTCCTGGATTATGTTGCCAGCTGTCTAGATTGACGGTCACAATACTATGCAGGTTTCTTAACATTGTCTGACTCGACGCCCCATAAATTGATTGACGTTTGAAAATTCAAACCCCAGTTCATCTTACGTCCATCACTGTTTCACGAGACTAGCTTGTCCGTAAGAAAATTGTCTTTGGCATCTGTGCCATGGGAGTGGTTGCTCTTCTAACTCAGTGGTGACACCGCCTTACGGAATCACTGACAAACCCGCGCGAGATGCACGTCCGTGTGGATTCTATGCAGACCATCGCTGCTCGCAGGGAAACACATTCTCAATGATATTACTCAGACGCCAACTCACGAGCGTCTGATACATTCCTTCTTTCCCGGAGACAAAGTGGGCGGTGCGTCGCTGCCACGAGTGCACACAACTCAAATTGGCAAATCGAGACACGGGGCCATTTTGAACCCGTTGGCTCCAGACGGGTATGTATAGCCTAGCCGTACAGTCAGGCTCGGCTGAGATGATATTTCGGACAAGGTCAACAAGGATCGTCATTGGCCCTAATGACGATCTTCCACCTGGCAGGTGGTCGGGCCAACCACATAAGCGAGCCTTGTGCCGCACCTTGGATTCTAGCCGAAGTGGCTCTTTGATCTACATTGTTAGCCGCTATTTCGGATCGGATCCAATCAGCAATAGCCTAGGGGCGCGATCGGCTACCAACCCTTTCATGACTGCTCGTCGGTCGTCGAGTCCGAAACTCACCACGTACAAGGCCATCGATAAATTCTTTTCTGGGCTTGCATATCACTGATGGAGATTGTACAAACTTGATAAAACGGTGCAGGTCCTAGCGAGCTCATTTGAGTTCGGTAAAGCCGGTTTGCCTGCCCTCGCGAAGATACCCCAATTTTCGTGCGATGCTGCCTGGACTGCGGTACAATTACAACAACATACACGGAGGTGTGGTGGTAACCAGTTAGATCCGAGATGGGAGTATTCATGGGCCGCATTGAATGCGGATATGATCACTTGATGAAACCCCCGTGCTCAGATTAGCAAAACGAAGCCAAAGATTCCTTTCAAGTACCCATCATGATATGATGGGTTGTGAGAGGCGGTTAATCTCCCCTTGACTGTGAGTTCGGTTGCCAATCCACCTACTATAGTACCTTGCAACTCGAGCGTCCCATCCTGAAACACCAGGCACACACATCTGAGAGCAATCATGAATTGTATCCGTGTATGCGAATCCGACCTCATCTTCCTGATGAATCGAACAAAAAGCGATCCGTCTCTACCCAAGGTATTAGAGTATGCTGGGGAAGCGTTCGACGTCGTGTCCCACCTATAATTTCCAGCCGTTGATTGGATATGGAAACGCTGCTTATCGATCAAATCATCGCCCGACTTGTCCACCAGCGCCCAAGTTGCCCAACGCCCTCATTGACCCGTCGTGCTACGACAATTTGTTTTTACGAAAAGGCGGGTTCCGGACGGACGGATGATACCGCCTCCGAAAGATCGCGCGATGGCCGAACCAATGTACGCCTTGGGCAAAAGGGCCGCCATGCAACACGCCCCATGACACGCACGCCGACGCGACAAACGGGGCAAACTCTTTCTTTCGGATCTCTGAGTGGCCCTAGTGAGGGCCTGAGAGTGGCCAGCAACGTGTCCGTTGCGTGACAGGCTTGCGACGGACGTTGCGAGGGGACAGAGATAAGAGCAAGCTGACAGTTGCCGCTCACACCTGACAATGGAACATGGCGGCAGCCCGAAAACCCGGTGGCAGTCCGCATAGTGGCGAAATTAAATAGACGGACGGGGTCGACGCTCTTCCGTTGTGTGAGTGCACATGGTCGCGTACCTCGGGACCTGTCATCGTTATGCGACCCTTGTTGCAGTGCACACACCGTGGTAATGATAATGAATTGATTTCATTGATCAAGGATACTTCTTTCAGTCTCTTCGGAAAGTTGCGAAGATTCCGTGTGGTGTGTTGGAACGTCGGCCACGTATGGCAACTTGGCAGTGAGTCGAACTCTCGAGTGTATAATGTTATCAAATCATTTCTTCAAAGTTCTTTTGGTAGGGATACAAAGAATACGTTGGTTAGTGTCCAGGACCGTCAGCCAAGACTGACTGTTCCACTGAAGCAAAAGTAGTCTGGTCATGCAGCCCGAGACATAAAGTGATCCGAGAAAGGGGCTTTGCCTTCCGTTTTGACATCAAGCACACGCACAGGCACGCGACACAAACATGTATAAGTAGTGACTATGGTATACGTGTGAACCAGTATGAACGGGATATAAGATAACAAGGTAAGTCAACTAAGCGACGTTGAATCGGGTAGGATCTAGCTTCAATGTCCATGATTGCAACTCCTTTAATGAGGGCGCAGCGAGTACGTGTGAATTCGCCGCAGTGAATAGTGTGAAACAGAATGGTTTCTGCGAGCAACGGTCAGAAAGAATCCGACGTGGCACCTCCGACTCACCCCAAGTAGAGCCTCCTTGGTAGCGTCACATTCGATATTCATGCCAGCAAGGCTGATGACGCCAACTTCTTCCAGCTCATTGGAACTCGTGTACACGTGAAGGTAGGGCCTACGTCAATATCAATGAGGTGAGGCGCTGCCAATCAAGATGAAACAGTACCTTTGAAGGACAAACCAACGCTTCCCCCAGGTGTCATGGCTGGCGTCTGTGAGAATAAGCAAGTATCCTCTTTTCGTCGGGCCATCTCTGTTTCAAAGTTTAGCTTTTCGCCTTCGTGAGAGAAAACCGTCAAGACGCACCCGCGCGGCACCTGTGTCACGGTAGAAATAAGTTTCACAGCGTCGTCATGTGCCCTGACTTTGAAAGAGGAAGGCTTCTCCGTCTCTACTGGAGACTGACTCAAGATAATCTAGGTCAAGAACAATCAAATTCAAACACTATCCCCAATTGTAATGGAATACCTACTTCATTGGGATGGCCAAACCGTTTCTGCCAGAGCGTGATCGTTTTCTGGAGTAGTACGTCCGATGCCCACACAGCGGATTCGGACGAAGGCCGTGGCGTCGCGCGAGAGGATGCCAGCACGACACGAACAGCTTGCACATCGGCTGCCCTTCTTTCCGTTTTTACGAGCCGATCGTAGTCCTCCACGACTGAAATGCCTCTTGGTTTCCAATTCTGCAAGACCTCCTCTCCACGTACGTACTTGCCTGACGTGTCAAGACGCCAGAGATCCAGCGGTGAACGTGTCAGGGGCGGGGTCATACGGACTTTGAATATCGAGCTCATTCTTGAGAGAATCTTGCCCGAGCTCAAAAAGGTCAGGAATCGATTGGGAGGACGAGCATCACGGGTTTGCATTGTCACCGCGATATCCATCGAGAACTGAACCGGTTCACTACAGCAATCGACCACCACAGCCCATTGAAGTTGTAGTATGACGCGGTACGGATTCGTCGTGACACGGTTCAGCAGCACGGAATCGTGCACACTCGAGTCCCAAAGTGCTTCCGAAGTCAAGGATCCCGTCCCGTCCGGTTTGAACTCGACAGTCTGATCCGCAAGTAATGGAAGGGTAACCATGGCTCTTGATGTCGATTCATGTATTCGGCCCTTGGGATCCAGTAACCGCACGTTTCCTAGCCGGACCTTTGTCACATCCGACCAAGGAAGTTGAGGTCCAGAGTCAGACGAGAGCTCCAGAAAAATGCGCCGTTGTAACCCCTGGTGGAGGAAAAATGCACCCGCATCCAGGCTCCCCTGAGACACCACAGGAACGGGGACATACTCCCCGTCGGCGGCAAGCTCTCGGATCTGCACTCGGGCTGCAACATCATGATGTTCCTCAATGACGAAATCCGTTTCAGAACGTCGCATCGTTTGGGTATTTGACATTGTGTCGGATTGGCTTATGGGGGAAGTCGGACGCGGATGAACCCGCGACTCGCGCATTTCGTCCCAATGTTCGAGGCGCTCCAAGTAGGTTGGCTTGACAGCTGCAAAGAATTCTATAGGAGCGTAACCTTGTCGAAGGTAATTGATAACCTTGGTGGTGGCGACGATGGAAAACGTCCGCCGGAACTTGAGCTCCGAAAGTGAAGAAGTCTCCATATCGAGCACAGAGGACGAGAATATCTCCTCGTGAGCAAGGGATGGCCCCATGAACGAGGATAGTCGTACTTGAAGATGCACGGCTGCAAAGTCATGGGAGGGCAGTCCCTTGACGGAATCCATGGTCAAGAAAAAACTGATCTTGCTCCCTGGGGGTATTGATGATGGGGCGGGAGAAGTCGGTCGAGTCGTCGGAGCCGATATAGATCCATGTTTTGAGGTCATTTGGATCACGCTGGAAATCTTTAGGTCCACCCTGCAGGATCCTATCGCCTCCGCAGTATAACGACAAAATATGGGCACCACAGAGGACGAGGAGAGACGACGCGAGAGGGGTGCAAGGGATACGAGAGCGTTACCGATGAAAGAAAATTGAGGCGGGGGAGAGTCATAAAAGGGTTTATCGGAGCTGAAATGCTGGGTATACGAAGGTCTGTCGATATAAGTCGTTAAATTTCGCATTCGTTGTAGTTGTTGCTGCAGACGATCCAGAGACCACGTGTAAATCGCACAATGTTTCTTGTCAAGGACCTTGACAGCGACAGACGGCTGAGTAGCCGAGGCGAGGCGGGAGTCGGCGACATCACCAAACCCGTCGAGACCTCCGATATTATCCACGCCCGAGGTTGGCGCTGCCAGCGATCCACCGGAGGCAATCGTGAAATTATAGGTCACGTCTTTGCCGAGCTCTTTGCTACAATTAAAAGTCAAATAGGTAAACCTTATTTCGTCGGTAGCATCGCACAAAGCACTCCACCTTATAACAGTGGCCTCTTTCACAAGGACAGCACTGGACAACACAGTCTCAGCCATGGAAAACGACCGATTAGACCGCCATTTATCCAGGACCTTGCGTATCAAACGTAACTGTCTTGCAGTGTAGATGATGGGTTCGGATCCGACGAAATCGTCTTCTGATTCTCCGTGCGCACGCGCATTGATGAGTCGCTTCAGTTGTCGCTGGACCATCTGCAACTGGTGTTCCATGTGATCCTTTTCCATCTTGAGGTCTTCGGCCTCGTTTGACTCGGAGATCGCCTGGAGACGAGACTCGAGCTGATGCTGAACGTCCTTGAGAGGGCCAT
>JBBPRM010000760.1:0-12606 GCA_038092995.1 Xerocomus minutiporus | reverse complement strand
TGATTTCACGAACTTCTCTTTTTCTTCATCAGGTCCCTCTATTGCTCCGTTACTTGGAAGAATTCGCATACTCCTCTGTTTCATGTTTATCGCCCACTTTTTGAAATCTATTTTGCCCCTTCGCCAACGACGGAAACAAACCACGGAAGAGGGGACGCACCATTCAATCCTGAGGCGGAACGATCACATTTCTATCGTGGCAGTGTTCTAAATGAGGACACGTGGCTCCTATTTCCCTCCTCGAGTGCCCCTTATCAGCTCGCTCGTGAATTCAATTCTCCATACCATTGAACTTGACTCGTTCGAGACAAGACTGGCCACAGCCTACCGTCCCCGAATCGCAGTTTGAGTCCAATACCCCTGTGGTACTTTGTCAATTGCCTCTTATAAAGTACCTGCCCGCTTTTTGGCGCCAGCCCTTCGCCCTCAAGAATGCGTGTTCAAGACTTGCCAAGAACGCGCACGAGATCACCAGATTTGGTATTCGAATTTCAAGTCCTTGAACGAATACACGGCTAGTGTACAAGTCTAGTCGAATAGTACCTTGGCAAGGTTGCACCGCTGACAACGCCCAGCAACGTCCCTGCAATCATCATACAGCCCATGTAAATCAAACAAGTGCCCTTGTGATCAGTTTTTTTTTTTTTCCTTGTTTAGTGTCCAGTAAGGTTGTGATCAGATTCAAATTACGACTGCACCACTCACCATCCCAAATCCATATTTCATCACGGTTCTGTCACGATGGATAGCCTTGCTGACTGTTGCATTGAAATTTGATGCCCGAGTGACAGGGATGGTGGTTATTGAAGCACCTCACGCTCTCCTGTCTATCAAACCCACCCGTGAGTAAATCGATGTGAGGTAGCAAAGACGCAGACCTTTGCCCAGGCTAAACTGGAACTCCGTCCACGCCGAGTAAACCACTACAACGGTCAAGCCTAAAGTCAGCCGCAGGATTTAGCAGTCCTACGAACAGTCACTGACGAGCGCCAGCACGATCGCATGCGAAACCCTGCATGGTATGTCGGTGTCATCATCACTCCACCCATAGTCACTCACGTCGTTAGTAGGCCGCGTTGGATGCAATAGAGGATCGGTCGATCCAGCAGATGTGAGGTCCTATGCGACCAGTGATCAGTCGTTGGCGATATAAACACTTGCACGACTCACTGCTTCGCGGACACGAGAGACGGTCATGACCAATCCAAGCGCAAGCGCGACAAGCACCTGGCATACGCCACTGGTAGCACAAAACTCGAGTGCGAACAATAGGTATCGCCTTTCCCGCAACATACAGTCATGTGATCGACGCAGCGGCAGGCGCCATCAAATGACATGCGAGCCAGACCTCGCTATACACTCCCAAGAAGTTAGTCGCCTATACCGGAGGCTATCAGTCATCACAATCCAACGACACATAACAGATTAAATTCTCACTAAATGCCATCATCGTTAGAACGAGCTTTTTTGTGTGTGTTAGGTGATGGAACCCCAAGAACAGCTCAAACGAACGCGCATCAACCATATGTTATTTCACCCAGACACTGCGACGAGAGAGGGTCACACATTGGTGCACGCTTCGAGCGCGAAAGCTACACTAGACACCAACTCCAGTCTAGGAAGATCCTTTACCATCGCACGACAAGAATGGCAACGTCCTGGGAACCGCCCTGAGAACGTGCGTGCTCAAAACAAGGTAGATCACATACCGAGGCGGTAGACTCGTGCGCAATCAGCGTGCGAAACGAGGATCAACCTAAAGCACCGTATGAAGTGAAAGTCATAACCAATGGACTCAGTTAAGAGTCGATGTCCGTCGAAACGCAGCCAAAGAAAAATCAACGTACATAGACCCATGTGGGGATTCGACTGGCACAGGCACGAGCCTCAAATAGATCCCCCAGCAGGTAATGAGTAATTTCCATGCCCAGTTGAGCACGCGTGTTGGGGCCCAACAAACGCCAATACTTACAAGACGACGACGATATCTTCAAGAACTCAGTAAGATGAGACTGACTCACCACCGCTTTGACCAAGCATCCGTCGTTGTATTTTTGGAAATACACATACGTCTGTAGCGTGAAGGAAATTTGGGGATACGACCCCGATGTTAGATACACAAGGCATGGCGCATTGCACCAAACAACCTGACGTGCGATGAGATATAAACCGGTCAGCCGTGCGCGTGAGCACCGCACGCGCGACACGCCAACTCACCACGTCGCGATGGTGAACCCGATGAGCAGCATGCCCAACGAATCCGCTGATTTGTCTCCACGCATGATAATCTCCCTCGACGATGATGTGCAGGGTGACTTGGCCATTGGGGAGAGCACCCACCGCGCACCATAAATATCATGCCGCCAGGGACCCCGGGGATGACGCTCTAGAGTTGACCATCCCCCACGTTCTTCGCTTCGTTTACACGGCATTTGAGCATCCGTACCAAAGCGTCAATTCTTTAGCGTTTGATGGGCTATATGCTAGCCCAGCAGGGCACCCAAACGGATTGCCTGATATCGACATGATGCCAACTATGCCCCATGTGATGAATTTGGTTCTTCAAACATTGATGTTTAACATGTCGATTTCAACGAGGGAATGCTCACAGGAGAGATATTATCAATGACCCGACACAATGACCCCGTGTCCCGAAACGTCCTTAGAAAACCAAGTGGCCAGAATTTATCTTGGCGGGTTACGATTTGTGGAACAAGCGATCAAACCGAAAGCGCAATGAAAGATGGCAAGTCTCGGTCAAGACGCACGCCGTGTCCTAACGCCGTGTAACTTTTCGGATTGACACCACCACGACAGATAGTTGCCGAGGCATCTGCGATGGTAACTGGAGAGTGTGTATGTACTGCTCAGAACAGAACCTTCTGCAGTGATCCTGCACGAGAACGTTGCATGAGCAGCAAGCAGCGTCTTTCCTGAGACTGAACAGATTGTGATGTCTTTATGACGAGAGCGTCCACATTCTCTTATCTTTCGGCGTTGGTAGATCAGGGAACAAACGAGCGCTCTGTACACAACAAGACTCACACAGCGAACCAGTACTGTACGGTTCCCAGTATTTAGGTCGCGTCCGCGTCGGGAAAATCAGGTGTCCAACTGCTCAGTTTACGGCCTTGCCACCAGAGACCCGGTCTACCGCCTAAATACGCGTCTGTTTCCGTCGGGGTGCCAGGATTCCGTTCCCAACAGAACGCCAGTGGTTCGACGAGATGCGTTATAGTTGGGTTGGGACAGACCGTGCCCACCTCCGCATCGTCCCAGCAAGGCTGAGCCGCAGATGATGGAGGGAGGTGGATGAGAAGAAAGTGGAGCGGTAATGCAGCACCGTCGACTGCGAAAAGGGGCTCTCCGAGAGGAGAAGCGCGACGGTGGGATACGCGTCCGCCGAGTGCGCGTCGGAGAGCGACGACGACGGTCGCTTGGACTGGAGATGCCACACGCCCTCCATCTCGCGGACATACTTGGGGTCTTCTCGGCCTTGCACTGCGCGAGGACGCGTATGCGCCGTCTGAGAAGTCCGCCCGAGTCTAGGAGTGCGCCTGGGCGGTGCGTGGGGTGGGCGGTCGCAAAGGGGAGCCACCACCACCCGACGAGGCCGATCCCGCCGTCTGACTTGCCGCCGACGCGCCGAAGGGCCATGGAGAGATGTGCCTGTAACAGTCGTAGAGAACGCTGTTCAAAGGCTATTCCGCGATGTACAGCGGACAGCTTCGGGACATCGCTGCTCATTGTCGAGCAGAGTGGAGGGGTCGATTGAGATTGGGGGGTCTCACGGACGTTTCCGGCTTGACGGTCTTTCGCAGCTCCAACACATCGTTCGTCTTTGTCGTGTCCTAGTATGTTTCTTTATCTCGGCGCGACGAGCAGTCTGCCATGTCCGCTTCCGTAGAACTCGACCCTTGCACCGTCAAGACTTGCCAAGAACGCGCGCGGATCATATAGTTAGGTTTGGTACTGAATTTCAGGTCCTTGAATGGCTAGCGTACGAGTCTAGTCGAACAGTACCCAAGTACCCTTGTCCTCAGATACTGCACCACTCACCATTCCTAATCCATATTTCATCACAGTTCTGTCACGACGAATAGCGTTGCTGACTGTTGCACTGAAATTTGATATCCGAGCCCGAGTGACTGGGATGGTGGTCTTGGAGCCCTCATGTTCTCCCGTCGGTTCAATCTATCATATCCGGTAGTAAAGACGCAGACCTTTACCCAGACTAATCTGGAACTACGCCCACGTTTTCGCTACAACGGTTATGCGTAATGTCAGCCACGCAATTCAGCAGTCCATGTTGGAAAACTGCGTGCACGCGATTTACAATCGCTCTATTTGCAACGAGCTCGACATATAGCTGCCAAGAAACGACACTATATCGTCTATGTCATACATTACGAATGCTGCGAACAAGGCCCGACGAGTATTTGTCGAAAGACATTGTGTGGAACACTCGAACAGTCCAATGAAGAGAGACAAACACAGGTTGCGACTAAAGTACATCGATTTCGTCTGAGTTGCGGCAATACATGGAAAAGAGCACGGGTGTATGTGCTGAATGCAGTGTGGTGGTTGAAAGGGCTGTGGGAGATACTTACGGTGCAACGTCTGAGAGCGTGAGCGTACAATGTGTGTCGCACAACAAGCCAGAGTTTGTGTATGCACGTGGGGAGTTAGGAAGGCCCGTTTGATATTAGACCCGGGAGAATCTCAATGCGGCCACAGCAATAACAGACGAGCTCCATGGCATATCGGGGAGCTAAAAGGCGAGACAGCGCTGGAAGAGGAGTAATTCATACTGGGTAAGAGGATGAAGAGAGTAGCGAACTGTATGGACGTCGATCACAGGGACTGAAGTGACTTTCTGTGTCGTTTCTACAATATCCATGAACTCTTTGACGGACTGATTTGTGTTCCGCCAATTGGGTGGAGGTGAGTGGGAACGACTTGAAGACATGAAGTAAAAAAAACATACATGTATAGATCAGCCAACAGTGGATAGTGTCGACAGGTCTGCAAGGTATACCCGCGGTGGATAGTCGTGCTCACGATATAGTGTGAACCGAACCGCAGCTGTTCCAGTCCGCCGCCTCGTCATCGCGCGCGACCGCGAGGCAGTTACGAGAACACCTTGACTCGCCCGCTGCACGCCGTAGACCTTGTTGCTCTGAGCTTCAAGTTTCACCTTGGTGGCCAGACGTCATCCAACTAGGTGAAGCCCCTCATCACAGAAAGAGGGCGATCATATGGCACAGGTGTGAAAAGGAGTTGACGCGGAAACCTTGGCGGAGACAAGCTGATATTTCCGCTACTTTAGTAGTGGGTTTTGTGGGGAGAGCCGATTTCGCGATCTGCCAGTTTTTGCACACGTTTTACATCCTTGGCATTTTGCCTTGACTTGGTAGCTGGTTATGTAAAGGCAGGCTTGGCACTGATGTGTTTAGGAGGTAGATGGCAGTGCGTACTTCATCGTCCTTTTGTTAATTGCCCCGGGCCAGCAACGCTTCGTGACTGTACAATCTCAATGACGGCTCGGTCTTTTTGGGGATGTGCACTTGAGTGTCGTTTTCGACCTAGTTCTCTCACCTCTGATAAGCAGCTCTTGTGGGTCTCTGCCGAGTGTTCAGAATCCGAGCACGAACGGAATCTTCCCCCAGCGCGTAATCGTGCATTGCAGAGCCTCCCAACCTCGACACCGAAGATACTGAATCCTACACACAACGCAAATCGCATCAACATTCAATTTCAACCTTTGTTTCCTGTACTTATCGTCATACGATTTGCGTAAGCTTCAGATGGAAATGGGACCGTAGCGGGCCCTGCCACGTCAGCTGGCGCTATTTATTAGATAAGTCCGTTTTGCGTTCGTTCCCAGGTGGCACGCCAGGGCAGGCGAAGCCTGCCCTGGGATAAAGTCAGTGTAAGGAGGAGAGGCCGACCTGGGCTGTCGGACCTGCTTGCTGCATCCGTCAGTCACCCCTCTCCGAGGATTAGGGCCGTGTGGACCTGGTCTCAGGACGGTATGCGCAGAGGCAGGCAAAGGAGGCGGGGGGGGGGGGGGGATGATGCGGTTTCGGGCCTGCGAAAGCTCTCGTCAGGGGGCTTGACCGCTACCCCAACCGCCGCCCTTCCAGAGCCATTTAGGTGAACTACCAGTTAAAACTGTCAGTGGGAGCGGGCGACGAGACCTGCGGGCACGACACACCGACGGACTGGTGGCATGAAATGTGGGTGGGGAAGAAGGACGCTTCTTATCAGCGACGGAGCGCCATCGCGATCGTGCGCGGAGGCGATGCGATCCCACGAACCAGTCGGGCCACCAGGACCATTTCTGGTCCCACCGGCACTTTGCGTTCCTGTGTGGTACTGCGCGGATACTAGTCCGCGTGGACTCCCGTACCCCTTCATGCACGAGGTATTCGATGAACGACACTGACTGAACATCAACTCGATAAATGTTGCAAAAGCGGCTCTTCGTCACGACCTCTGGCTAGCAAAACAAGACGGAGGGTCAGATGATGAGTGACGGTGATAATTTGGACGAGTACTGGTAACTACATTCCGAACGTACTATACTGTCTCGAAATCAACGCTATGATCACTACCAGGACGCGTCGTCACCGTCATATCGTCATCCTCGTCCTCGTCCTCGTTGTCGCCATATCAGGTGGTGTGGGTGTGTGGTCGCGCGCACGTCATCGAAGGTTGCGCCATCGAAAGCGTTGCGAAAGCGCCAGGTCATTGGCAACATAGTGTCGGCATCGTGTCCCCCTTACCTGAGAGTCAGATAGATTTGCACGTGAAACTCACGAATGTTGGAAGCAACATCCTTAGTAGGAGGGCCCGTTCGATATTAGACTCGAGAGAACCTCGAGCATGAAAGCTTTTCGCCAGTTTCTTCAACGTCTTTGGGATAAGTGTTGCTATTCTTGAGGCGATCTTTTTGCTCGAGCCTTGTGATAACGCTGGATGTTCGTCCACAGACGCCAAGGGAGATTTGGATTGGCTAAGTTCAAAATGCATATGTGGGATGGAGGGTCCTTGCAGAGGAACATTTGTGAGCGGTACGACGTCGAAGAGGCGTGATTCGTGCTGGATAAGAGGATGAAGAGAGCAGCGAACTGTATGGGCGCCGATCGCGGGAACTGAAGGGGCTTTCCAAGTCGTTCTAGAACATCCATCAATTCTTTGACGGACTATGTTTCGCCAATTGGGGGAGGGAGTGAGCAGATGTCCGCGGACGACAGGTCAGAACGATTTGAAGACATGAAGTAAAAAACATACATATATGCCGCTATAGATCAGCCAGCAGTGTGGATAGTGTCGATCGGTCTGCAAGGCATGATGGACAAACGTCTCGGGACTCAATTCGCAGCCACCGGTACGACCACGTCCTGCACGTTGTTTGGACCGCTGACCCGCTGTGGATAGTCGTGCTCACGACATGGTGTGAACCGAATCGCAGCTATTGCGGTTCCGTCGCCTCGTCATCGCGCGTAGTTACGAGAACACCTTGACTGGCTCGCACGCCGTAGACCTTGCTTCAAGGTCCAACTCGGTGGTATTTGCTATCGCGGTAGAAATGAAATCAGCGCCGAAAACACGAGGTGGGCCTATTTCGAGGGAGGTGGCAATGTGTATGCGCACCTACCACCACAGCTTCTTCGTTCACCCTCTTGATTATCGCTAACGTCCAAGTCCTCGGCGATGAGTGGTGCGTGCTGAGGAGACGAACTCGCATTGGTGCTGATTGTTGGATAAGAATATTCCCAGCTCATTGAAATTGACGCTGGTGGCAGGGTAAATTCATTGACATTTACACCGAACGGCGAGTATCTCGTCAGTGGTTGGCCAGAGGGTGTTCAAGTGTGGCGAGTGAAAGACGGCGAACGAGTAGCGACGATGAAAACGTTCGATGTCAAATGTGTTGCTGTCTCCAAGAATGGCAGATTCATCGCAGCGGGGTCAGACTACGGCAAGTTGTTGGTCTGGGACGCGACGAACTACGAACAAGTCTTTGCAGGTTATATTTATTGGGCCATTAGCGACGTCGATTTCTCGCCGGATTCGACTCGACTTGTCTCTGCCGACGGCGGTAATTGCACAGCCACCATTTGGGACATTGTGGCAGTACGCAACAAAGTGCAAACACTCGATCATGGCGGGCCGGTCCGCGCAGCCAAATATTCTCCACAAGGCGACCGAATCGCGACAGCCACTCAGGAATCCGTCCGAGTCTGGGACAGCGTCGATGGGCGCTTACTAGTCGATATTAAAGTGGGACTGAAACCGTGGCATGGTCTACTGTGGTTCAACAACAACCTCTTCGTCACAACCAACAACAGCAAAATCAAGCAAATCGATGCATTCACCGGTTCACCCGTCTCGGAGTGGTCAGTTCCTAGCGACCAGTTCTCGTCCGTTGCCCTGCCGCAACATGGGAAATTCATAGCATACTCTACGGAGGACAACATCACGTTCTGGGACACCTCGACACACACCCAACTTGGCCTCATCCCGCGGAGCAGCGAAGAACGTTCAATCGCATTCTCTCCAGACGACCGGCTTCTTGCAATTGTGACACAGGAAAGGAATATCCTCATCAAAGCTCTTTCTCTTATCAGCGTACGTCCTCACATGAACAAGTTTCCCTTTCTCATCTGCACTTCATACACAAGGACCCGGACATCGTTATTGAAAACGCTGCGCTCAATGCGTGGAAACACGGTCAACTCACAAGTGCAGAAGCGTTGTTGACTGCTGCAATCCCAACGTCCAAGGGTACAGCCCATCATGTACTCGCTAGTCGAGCTCTTATCTGGGCACGCTTGCAACAGTGGGACGCAGCACTCGTCGATGCCGAGAAGGTGCGTTTCGCTCTACTCTCGTATATATAGTCACTGACCATTTGAACCTAGTCCATCGAAACCCAGTCATCCGTCGTTGGTTACGTTGCGAAATGTGTGGCCCTTGTCGGAAAGGGGGACACGGACGCTGGATGTCGGGTGTGCGACATTGCGTTCCAGCTCCATCCAAATCACATTTCCCTTCTCCTTCTCATCAAGGTGTGTGTTTGCGCAACGCAACTCGGTGTTCTTTCAACTTCTTATCTCGGGTCAGGCTGTTGTTCTTTTCATGGCCGGAAAGCATCAGGATGCAATATCGCGTTTAGACGACCTCATCCCTGCCACGTATTTCGACTCAACATTCTACGTAGTCCAGGCACGTAAATGTTGCGCTATCATTCGGTAGCATCACTGATGTTTCCAATAGGCATATATGCACCTTCTCCACGGGAACCTGCATATGGAGAGCGGGGACTACCAGCGTGCAATCAAGTCGTTTGAGGACTCGCGAGCTAAACTGAGTAACCACACTCATCCACCACCGTTGATAGTCTCATTGGTATATCCCCCACCACCTCAGTGTATCGAAATTGATCCTGATTTCTAACAGATTTCGGGGTGGAAATTTGATGATCTTGCAATCACGATTCAACAGCGATCGTGTGAGGCCCTCCTTTTAGCAGGTCGCATGGTGGAGGCTGGCGAGTGTGTACTGCACATGGTTAGTCAAGAGACCATTATGTCCGAGCCCATCAAGACGTGGGTTTCTGGTAAGCTATGTTTTATCCGTCCTACCGCCACACATCTGAAATTTCGCTACAGATTTCATCCAACAATGTCTTTCTGCACCGGAAAACAATCACAACGCGAGCTCAACGACCGCTGGCCGCAACGATGTATCACGCCCTATGACGCCACTATTGAGAGAGTGGGCGAGATTAAGACTAGCAACTGGGTCGTGGAAAGACGCCTTGGCCTCTGCCACTGGTGTGAGCATTCTTTTGCCTGGAATTGCTTGTGTACCTGACGTTCGTTTGGCCTGTAGTTTATCCCCGAAAAACTCACAATCTATCAAGTCATATGTGAGCATCTCGAAATGACCGGCCATGTAGCGGACGCAGTTGCGTGTTTCCACCAAATGTATGGCGAACTGGGACAGGAAATAGACGGCGAGCGAGCAACTTGGGCTCGGGGTGAGTGATCGTGTATACAGTGGAGGGGACATCTACATGACTTTCCTGTGTTAGAGTTTAAATCTCGATGCTCTGGGAAACTAGGGAACCTCGGCGATATCGCCATGAATACTAAAGAATATGACGAGGCCATCTCGCAGTACACGACTGCACTTTCGCTAAATCCCCCTACCCTACAGGACCTGCTGGGTAAGCGAAGCAGGGCACATGCAGGCAAAGGAGAGTGGGAGAATGCATTGAACGATGCGAATGAAGTGGTTTGATTCAATTCGTTCGAGTCCTTGTATGCTAATGGGTGCTACTCAGGTAATTATGCTCGATCTGTCCTCTCCGTTGGGCTACGAGAGGAAGTATGCAGCTTTACATGGTATAGGACGCCATGATGATGCAACAGACACCTTCGAGGTGATGCTATTGAAGATGTCAGAATCATCTGATCCAGAGATTCGTGGTGAGTGTAATAACGTCACAGATATCCTTTTATTAATGCCCTCTCGTAGAACGATCCCGCCGCTATATCAGGCCAGAAAAGACAAAAGAAACGATCCGTACGACTATCGCGGATACCATTCGTGATTCGCCACTAGTGCTGATCAACACCGTTTCTGGTCGGCTCTGCAACAAATCAGAGCAGGCTTTTGCTTTCGAAAAGACGCCAATCTTCACTGAGCTCATCTCATCCATGACCACATACATCGACGACACTCGCATCAAACAAGAAGTCGGGGAATACTTCCGTTATGCCACGTTCTCGCACAAGTGGGAAGAGAATGAACCTCTGTTTGACACTGTCATGAGAATTGTGGTGTACGAACTCGCGGCATCTCCCACTCACGAGAAGCTCCAAATGTTTTGCAAGATCGTACGAGAGGCTGGGTTCCATTGGGCATGGAGCGATACATGCTGTATCAACAAAGGGGATCATTTCGTGCTCCAAGAAGCGTTGGTCAGCATGTTCAAATGGTACGAACACTCTGCAATGACGCTCATCTTCCTCCGTGGAGTTGGCCGTCTAGCAAAGCGTGGTGCTCTGATGATGAGCATATGGAATACACGAGCATTCACCTTACAGGAGTACCATGCATCAAAGGTGGTCCGAATCTACACCGAGGATTGGACGCCATACTTGGGCCTCGAGATCTACAACCACAAGGAGTCACCCGAGATCATCTCGGAGATGGAGGAGGCAACGGGTATTTCAGCGCGAGCCTTGATGGCACTTCGCCCTGGGCTGGACGACATACGTGAAAAACTTCGGCTTGCCTCAACACGCCAGACAACACGGGTGGAGGATGCAGCCTACTCGTTGCTCGGGATATTCTCATTGTCCCTGCCAATTACATATGGCGAGGGAGACAAAGCACTTGGGCGACTGTTATCACAATTACTCGCGAGCTCGGGGGACATGAGCATCCTTGCGTGGACAGGGAGATCTGGCAGGTTCAATAGCTGCCTTCCATCCAGTATCACTGTGTTTCGCAATCGTCCAACCTCTCATGTACCGTCAGCCATCCCCGATGATGAAATGCGATCGAATACTGCCGGATTGCGTTCCCTCGACCCCACTTTGATTACAAGGCTGTATGACCAACTCAATGGGCTCCCTGTGCCGTCGTTTTCGGGACTCCGAATGAAACTGCCATGTCTCGTCTTCAAACTTGGACAGCTATTTGTCTCTTGGGATGGGTTGAAATGTATTTCCCGGGCGCAAACGAACGCGCTCGGGGTTGTGGAGATGAGAACTGACGAAGATCTCTCCCAGCTGGGTTCTCTGTACCTCGCCCACCCTTGGATCGACTTTCTTCTCGATAGACAGCCTGTCGGGAGTGTACCAGAAACGATTACTGAGGAGGATACGGACGACCAGTCGTCTGTATCAGGCGAATTACCATCATTCCAGGCTGACGCGTCCAATTTTGCATCGACGACCCGGAAAACAAGCTTCCTCGGTCGCCTTGGGCGAACTTTTGGCAGACACGTCCAGGACACCGCATTACTCTCGCCTCCTGCGACCGCTTTGGCTGGCAGACCATTTATCATATCCATTCCGGACACTGCATCCCTCTTGCCTCCTTCAACCGTGTCACCTTCCAAAAAACAGATGCATGTACTGCAATTCATTGCTCGACTGCGACAGCCATTTGGCGCTCTGTTACTCACGCCCACACGCCGGAACATGGATGAATACAGGCGAGTCGCTGCAGAGAGTTTGATCACAGTCCAAGTGGGGGAGATCACGCCGGAAATACTGGACAAGCTGATGAATAGTGTACGGATGTTGGACGTGCTTTGATGATTCTACAAGTTCTCTCGTTTTCCATAAGGTCCCTCTACCGCTCTTACTTGAAAGACTTTACATGTGTCGTTTCAGTGTCAATTACTGTGGTTCCAATTCAATCACATTCCTTGGGGATGGCACAACAACCATTTGTACATATCCTAAACCTCGATGCCGCCTACGAAGACCGCAAATTCGACGCCGAAAACGACTCGAAGGAAGACGACAGACAACTTTGCCACGAAATCGCAGTCCAATTTGACATACTTAACAAGGG
>JBBPRM010000759.1:0-12616 GCA_038092995.1 Xerocomus minutiporus | reverse complement strand
TTTGTAACCACTTCCACCTGTAATACATGCACGTCGACAGCCAAAATCAGGCATACACTACACAAGAATGGCCTTCATACCAAAGGGAAATAACTGGGATCTTCCGTTGCTTTCATCGCAAATTGATTTGATCTTTACGAAGGCATTTTGCAACGCAAGTTCGTCCTATGCGAGACACATCATTGCAGCTCGATCAGAACCCGTATGAACTACGGGGATATAAGAGACGCTAACCTGCGACATTTTGGAGTCTGGGTACTGGTCAATGGATGAGAGACTAGTGACGTCGACCGAAATATCGCATCAGATCGAAGGCCGGGAGGCCTAGGTCATTTATACCGATCCCTGAACATGCTAAGAAATTGATTGTTCGGATCGATAAGAGCGTCCTTTATTTGGAACCATCATAATGTGGCGTGGATGGGCGCAAAGAAATGACTTAAAAAGGTCTTCCATGAGGCCTTGAGGGTCGATTTAGGTTCCCCTACTGATACCGTCATCAGGAACATCGATTCCACTATCGTACCGTGATTGCCTCGCACTACATATTCTTTTGGCCATGAGCTAGGAATGTTCAGCGCACATTACGGCGGTGATTTGTATTGAAATTGACTCGAATGGACCTCGGACCGACCAGGTGCTACTTCACAGCGGCCCTTTTGTGCTGGGTCTTCTTGGTGGGATCTCGAACTCAATTTGGAACGTTTTGATCCCGGTATCATTCGAGAAGTTCCGGTTGGCAACAAGCATGTTCTCCGCGAGACCGCAGTTGGTAACTCTTATCTGATCAGTCGAGTGTTGCACTGACGGGCCTGAATCCAAGGGCGGCTAGATACTTTCGGCCCCAATGACATATTAGCGGAACTGAGCGAAATGCTATGCACAGTTATCCGTGTTAACCCGTCATGATACAACTCACCAGGCTGGGGATTAGAACGAGTCGAATCGATGCCAAAAAAAACAAGACGGGTGTGGCGGGCCCGAGGGCTGAGTCCACAGTTGTTCGGGTTTAACCGTCGGTTTCTGATGTGAACGATATGACCTGACAAAAAGTAACACCGTGGCAAATCCCATCCTCAATCTTGCGCGTCATCCATTTCCAAGACTGCCAGTGTTATGTCGAAACCTGCCACAGAAGCTTTTGGCACAATTACGCCGTTCAGCGACTCCTGCAAAGTTGGCTTGGATGCAAATTCCAATAATAAGCCTATGGTCAAAGCGGTCCCAAAGGGTACCATTGCAAAGGTATGTTGATTTGTCAACGAGATCACTGATCAATCGATCACCGAGACCCTCTAACGTGTCCTAGTGGACAGTGCAAAACTTTGATAATGCCCCAAATTTCTATCGGCTGTTCGTCAACGATGGCGAGAAGGATTATGCTCTGAATGCTCCGGAGGATACACCTAGCATTCTTGCCTTTGAGGCTAGCCCCTCCTCCTCGGACTCACATGTGTGGTATATTTTCCGCTTTCCGGACGGGTATTACTCGTAAGTACTAACAAGCAACAAGATCATGAACTCAAGCACATCCTGATACATGATCTACAGTATCCAAGACTCGCGTACTCGCAGGGCATGGAAATTGAACGGAGAAGCCGTTAAGTCTTGTTGATCTGTTGTTAAGCGCTCGCTAACCGTTCTGTAGATTGAGCTTGCAATCCTTCCTGCCGGAAATGATGGAGTAGAGTCTTTCAAATTCAGCTTTACATTTTCTAGCTGAGTATCGACCCTCTATGGTGACAGATCTGGACGTGTACGTCGACGTATGACTAGCAATACCACGCACTCCAGAATAGTAGTGGACAGCCTGAGATTGCAATTGCTTCATGCATTGCCAAGTCTCGGCAAACAGGAGACATCCCGTGATCGTGGCTCTGGGATCAACTTTTTCGTTTCCTCAACTTTTGTCATGTCGCAGCCTAGTGAGGCATTTGGCACAATTACACCCTTTCGGGTTCACACAAAATCGGAGTGCAGGCTATTGATCGCCTTCGCGTCAAACCCATTTAAAAATGGGCGATTAGCAAGGTACGTTTGTTCCAGCTGTGATGTACCGCAGCATTTGACTTCACTTATTTTCGACCTCCTAGTGGACAGTGCAAAGCATCGATAATCACACCGGCTATACGTGAGTGAGAGAGAAAAGGAATATGCACTTTGCGTACCAGAAGATGCCACCGTATAACCACTTTTGAGGCTAGTCCTACTTACGTCCTTGGAGTCACATGTGGTTCATTCCACGCCTAGCGGACAAGTTCTTTGTGTGGGTATTCGGGCTCGTCAGTATTAGCGGCGCTGACATCTTCACCAGCATTGCGGATCCGGTGACTTATCAGGGCATGGAAAGTGAACGGAACAACCGTTACGTCGCTGTTCTCGGTACGGAAAGCAATCGTTTGCTAACTCAACTCGGTTGAACTCGCGGAACCCAAGTTTTGTCTGTGTCTAATATGCATTTCGGCGGATATTGTGAAACTTCGAGGCGATCCACCTCCTTGGTCTCGCGTGTGTGGTACATTCCCTTTTTTCCACCAAACCTCTGAATGACGTGCATGCTGATGCATAGTTTAAAGTATCCATGTATGTCTACTGCAGAGCATGGAAATTGAATGGAACGACGTTGAGTCATTGATCCAAAGGACACTCGTTTACTGATCCAAACGATGGCATTGTCCCCCCTGGCATTCTCCGGATGAATTTGAATAAGAGTGACGATGACGAATTTGAGCATGTGACCGTTATCGTGCTGCAATTGCGTTGCAATTGCCTCATCTTCGCCAGGTCTTGCGCATCGAGGCACTCGGCAAAGTGTTCCCTAGCATTTGTAGTTGTTTTCCACACCCTTCTATCTCGCCCAGCTACTCAACTTTATCATGTCGCAGTCGAGTGAGCCTTTTGGCACGATCACACCTCTTCGTGGTTTGCACAAGATCGGACTGGTGGCTGCTGGTCCATCTGATCCACCTGCCGTGAGACCTATCCAGACATGCGCAGTTACTAAGGCAAGTCCATTCCCTTCGCCATTCTCAATTGAAAGCTTCACACATTTTTGCATATTCCAGTGGACAGTGCAAAACGTTGATAATGAAAAGGATTGTTACCGATTGTACGCGAGCGATGGAAAGAAGAGTTACGCAGTCCGTGCATCAGAAGATGGGACTAGCATAACTGCCTTTGAGGCTAGCCCTAGTTCCTTGACGTCGCATGTGTGGTTCATCCCCCGTCTTGCAGACGAGTCTTACGCGTACGTGTGGGCTTGCGTGTCAGCGAAGGGACTTAATGTGATTGGTGTCTAGTATTCTAGATCCAGCGACTGTCAGGGCATGGAGGATGAATGAAACTACCGTTAAGTCGCTGCCGTCAGTACAGCAGTCGTTTGCTAACCTAAATCATCTCGTAGGTCGAACTCGCTCAGCCCCCAAACGAAGAAATGTGGCTCGAGCCATTCAAATTCAAGTTTTCGTTCTCTGGCTGAGCGAGTGTAGTGGCAGCCAAATAGACCACTCAGTATGGTGTCATCAAGCACAAGAATGACGCCATTGATGAGGTAATACAATAACTATGGCGTTGGGTTCTGAAAGTGTACTTTACTTAGACTATTTTTTGTATGCTAGAGTAATTTTAGTCTGGGGCTCTGCCACAAAAATGGGACTCGTCAGTGTTACGATCTAGGCTCTGGCACAGATGGGGCGTCATATGGAGGAGGTTTGACACTGTTGACCGGGTGACCTGGACCACTCTGATGGCCGAGCTGCTCCAAGATTCCATTTGTACAACAATCCAATCAAGACGTATCATTTCAGATTTTGCAAACGTTGTGGTTGGATGAATGGATGAATAAATTTCTCATATTAGCACCTGCTTGAAAGAGTGTGAAATGTGCAGACTCAGGTAGTTTGTTTCGCTATGATGGAGCAGAACAAGTCTTCGAGTCGTTGATTGGAGGTGCAGCGAACTGGGGAGACGGAGCATGAGACGGAGTCAACGTTCAACCCTAGAATTAGGCCCGTGGCAGGAAGACTTCATTGTTGAACTAAACGCTGAATAGTTATTTGGTGTGGGCTCAACCAATAGTCCTACCGCTCGGATGCTTGGTACGTGCGTACTTCCTGCTACATCCCTAGAGTTCTGATTTCTTCCAATCCTAGTTGTCGGTCTCACAGGTGGTATAGCAACCGGGAAATCAACCGCTGCTGTGCTCCTCGCTTCTCATGACATTTCCATCATCGACGCAGACCTCATTGCCAGACAGGTCGTCGAACCTGGCACTTCCGCTCACAAACAAATCGTCAAGGCTTTCGGCAAGGGCGTACTCTTACCTTCTTCGGTGACTCCGACGCCATCAGGCTCAGGCATGGATCCGAATGAGCGAGACCGGTATACCCGCCCCATAGACCGCAAGAAACTCGGTAGCATCATCTTCAATGACGAGAAGCAACGAAAAATTCTCAACGGAATCGTGCACCCCGCCGTAACACGAGCAATCCTCTGGGGCGTCCTCAAGGCTTGGAGCCGAGGCGAAAAAATCGTCGTGGTAGACGTACCGTTGTTAATTGAAGGCGGCCTGTGGAAGTGGATGGGCACGGTCGTCGTGGTATACTGGTACGTCGAGTGCTTACACCTGTGTACCGCTTCACCACTAGTTCTTGGTAGCTCCCCAGAACTCCAACTACAGCGCCTCATGAACCGGGACAAATCTACGCGCGCGGAGGCGTCCTCTCGACTCAACTCGCAGCTTCCAATCACTTCCAAGGTTGCGTATGCCGACTTTGTCATCGAGAATTCGGGCTCACTTACGGATCTCGACGGAGAACTGATGTCGTGTATCGGAAAGCTAGAGAGGGCAGTAGGGTGGAGTTGGATAGTAAGCTGGTTGCTCCCGCCAGTGGGCTTGTTGAGTGCGGTCTGGTGCTTGTCATGGAGGGCTTTCAAGAGGAGGAAGGTATGAGCATGGCATGGCCATGTCTATTCGATATGTTGTCAAGGTAAATATCACGGGTTGTGTATTGTGACAAGATGCTCAAGAGGATGCGTCACTGGAATAGCTTCATGAGACCGCTTCACGGGAATCACACTTAAGCGGTGTTGACTCGTGGTCCTCGACAATGGTCGCTTTCGCGAAGGCTTGGGTGTTAAGAGTCCAATTGATCCAATACGCGTCATATCACTACTTGAGCAAGGCAAGTAAAATGGCCAATTCATCGACGAGTCCATTCAGAACGTGACATGCCGGGATTCCAAATTGTACTGGTTATCATATCAGTTACAGGCGATTATCATACAAACGGCATGTTCGAACTCGCTCTCCCGCCAACACCCTATATATCCACCTGTCTGTCTCGTTCGTTCGTTGCTTTCGCTTTTTTTCTCACCTTACGCATGAGGGATTCTGAATCCACCGGCAAGATTCATCACACCATGCTTGTCGTACTTCTTTCTTAGCTGTTTCAAGACCTCGAGGTTCTTGCCGTATAGGTCCTCTACGGTTGTTGCTTCCACAGACGACGCGTTGACGAAGCATGGAAGATCTTTCGAGGACGGACGCTCCTTTAGGACCGCTTCTCGTATCGCATCCAAAGTGGTGTTCATGGTATCGACCCAGTATGCGTCATGTCGCTGGCCCTCCCAGGTGATGTACACATTGATAGGACAACTCGGCTTGCCTTTTTCGTGAGGCCAGGCAGAGGGTGTTGCATTGTCAAACATAGTGTCCGTAAAGGGCCATAGACCGATGCTGATATCGGTGCCTCCGTAATTCGTTATCTCTTTGGCGGCTTCCTAAGACATTCAAGGTACACAGTTAGACACCGTTTTTGAAGCACGGGTGCGGTACACACTCACATACGACAGCCTCTCCACTTCATCGATGACCCCTGGGGTGAATTCGTCGATCATAACGTTGCCCCACCGACCACTGGCGCATTTCCTTCGTTACCCGCCTGTAAAACGGGAAAGCCCAAAGGGAACATACCGTGGAGACCGGTCTTTGCCAAACATAGGCGGTTTAGGGTATTCCGGTTCTGGTAAACCCAATACGGAGACGCTGTTTGCAAATACAGATCGGGTATGATACAAACAGAGAGCCTTTCACACTCACTATCCTGAATCTGTCACAGGTTCGCTCATTGTATCGTATTGGGTGATTATGCAAGCAGCCTACCTGCTATATGTGGGCTCAAGGAGGCGATGGATTTCATCGGTGCTAGTCTGAAATGAATATTCTCTTCCGTATAAAGGGTTATCACACTCGCCATTTCCGCTGTGTGGGATTTTCACCAATTCTGCGAAAGGGTCTTCATCTGGATACGTGCCATCGTATATACATTGAACTGTCAGCATTGCCTAAAGGGCATTGCGTTCGATCAGAACGTCGAAATATTCACAAGTAAGGAAGGGGCAGCCCCAAGGCTCACATTGTCGGGTTCACTATGATGCTTGAATTTGACCACGATGTTTGCCTTGTTATCCCGTGCCGCGATGACGTTAAGGACTGCTGCTTTGACCTGGTCAAAGTTCTCCTTTTCGTAAGTGAGTTTAAAATCCTAGCACACGAAAGTAAGCGCGTGTCGGCTAACACGGCTCTGGAACAAAAACGGACGTAGAAAGCCCCTTGATCATGCGTTTTGAGCGTGAGTTCGGTGACAATGCCGAAATTGTTGCCTCCCCCCTAAAAAGGGTTCAAATCGAGAGATTAAAGCGCCAGACAAAGATCGTTACCGTACCTTGAGGGCAAAAAATAAGTCTTGATTTTTTGTCTGGCTTGCCTCGGTGAACTCCCCATTCGGGAGGACAAGCTTCGCCGCCGTGAGGTTATCTATCCCTAGACCATATCGGCTAGTCTTCACAGAGTATCCACCACCTAGTATCCAGCCAGTTACTCCGACCCCTGCCCAGCGGGTGCCACCCACGATGCTGAGACCATGGGGAGCCAGCGCTTCGTATAATTCTTCAAAGAGACACCCAGCCCCGACATCCACGAGCCCATCCTCCTTATGAAGAGTGATCTTGTTGAGGCGGACCATGTATATCTGGATGCCCTTGGTCGAGCTAAACCCTGGGTTAGTCGAATGTCCACCACATTTGATCTTAAGATTGAACAAGGACGTTATCGTCGTGTAACGTTGACAAGTAAGACGAGCACTTACCGCGAAGGGAACACGGGTGTCTGCGATGACCTTGATCTAGCACATTACACGTGTTCATATTGCCATATGGTAGCTCGTGGAGTCGGTAACTCGAGGGACTTACAATCGACTGGAGATCCGCTACTGAACCAGGCTGGACGGCGCCACCTGCAAGTTCCGTGCTGCTCTCAAAGTAATGAGTAATACTGGCGGTGTAACCGCCTCCACCTGCGACATGGAACACACGGACAGTAAAAATGACACGCTTGACACGTGCAGCAAGGTTACAGTTCCATACCATAGGGAAAGTACTGAGACCGTCCATCACTCTTTTCGCAAATAGATTTTATCTTTGCGATGGCATCTTGCAAGGCGAGGTTGGGAGTCTGTACAAGACGAGTAGCGGGATTAGGTTGGATGGACGAGGGCGAAGAGTCGCGTACCGGGGGTGACATTTTGGTGGCCTTCAGCTGGGTACGACAGGCGCTCACTGGTAGTCCCAATAAAAAACACGAAAGCATGCATTTATATGCAGCTGGAGATGAAGTTGAACCGATAACTCGGTTCGGTAAGGCCTCGTGGTGCCGGATGAAACCTCAGCAAGTCCGCAGAGTCCCCGCTATCGAAGTTATCCCCGTGTGATTTCGCACATTGCTTGTCGCTCATGGCTGTCCGCCGATCTGTGTGGCCTGCGCCCATGACTCCAAGTTTTCGTGTAAGTGCATCTCTATTACTCTGGCCCATATAGTATCAAACTCACCAATTTACCAATGATCGGGATATCATAGGGCCCCATTGGCTCAGTGATTCGGAGGGCAAAACGATAGCTGGCCGCCGGCCATCTGCAACGCAGACGAGGAACGTTATCGCTTGACGACTCTTTACACTGAATTCAAGCACTCTGATTGGTGGAAACAGGTCGGCATTACCAAAATAAGAACAGGCCCTGAGCTAACACAAATCTGCCCAATGGGCGCTTACAAAAACCCGATAGGCTGGTGAAGGCGCCACATAGAACGTACATCATTACCACAGTATGTAATGTTACTACACTATTAGTAGATTTGGCAGGCATGTGTGATCTTTGATTGGACGGTGGTTAGTGGTTTCGTATAGTACTTACATAAAGAGTGTGGAGTGGAAGTCTCCGGGCTAGATCTGGCTGCGGTAACATAGTTGCCGTCAAAGTATGACGACCCGCGTCTTGGCAGCCTAAAAAAATATCAGGGGTCAGGAGATTTACAAGTTGAAACCTAGTCTGGTGACCAGCCCGCTATGAGGTTGCCACGTTGAGAGGCGAACGTGACCTCAAACCTCATATACATAGTAGACAGGTCTGGTCACCAGACTAGTTGAAACCCACGCCGCGAACTTCGAAGATAGAGTTTCGGAGTTATGTTACATGTAATAGGTGGCAGGATAACGAAAACGTATGTAAGACTTATCTGAGTTGAAGGTTTATGTACATACAACTGCACTGTATCGGCACTATATCTAGAACAAATACGTGTGGGTTATGTATCAACTCATATATGGTTCACATATTCACACAACTTACTTACAAGATATTCACCCGACGTATGGAGACCAAGACACTAAAGAGTACTGATAAAAGCAGGGTTGGCAAAGGATATGGAAAAAAAAACACTGATAATTCTTTCCGTATAGCAAGCAGTACCAAATGATTAAATAGGCATAGAAATGTGCAGCGGATGCCTGAGGTATGACTCAAAACAGGTTGCACAAAGGGAACGGTTGGGCGCGGAGGGGGGGGGGCGCAAACGGGAGGGCGCAAACGGGGTGGGTGAACAAGTGGGCGCTCGCTGCGAACAAGCAGGAGGGCGCAACCAGCTGGATATGAAGGGGCGAATGGGAGGGCGTAAACAGGTGTGGTGAACGGGTGGGCTCTCGCTGCAGGGAAGTGAGAGGGCGCAAATGGTACTACGGGTGTGAACGGGTGGGGTGAATGGGTGGACACCTGCGAACGAGGGCTGCGAAAACCATTTTGCAGTCAGTTATAAACTTACAAGTTGATATGGCTGAAACTTATCTTAACTTTCTGTGAGCTGCGGTTGTGTGTACAATCGATGTGATCGAGAGGCGCGGTGATAGGTTACCTGTTCGGGTTTTGGTGCAAGCGTTGCGGAGCACAGCTGGTGGTGGATCAGATCGATCAAGTTGAACTTATACTTCGCAAAGACTTGTGAAAAGTTTCCCCAATGCATTTCCCACGCCCCACCTACCAGTTCGCCGCCCCTACCTCCCCCATTTGTGGCTTTACATATGTAGACGATATGTTTACTATCCTGCCCCAGATATCAGTGAGGGTATATGGGCCACATGGACCTTCGTTTTTGCGAGCTGGCACTGCCTGTACTATGGTCCAGATATCCATGCGTCTCGACTCGGACAACTGTCACACTGGTGACAGTCAAGGCGATCTCGTCCAAAGAAATCATTCAAACTTGGCATGCACGGGAACTTTTCTAGACCCTTGATGCTCCTGCCAGGCTGACGATAATACTGTTGCAAACAATCCTATCAAGTTTATTATCAGAGTGATAGGCTCCGACTACGTCGACCATTCTCTGTACATCACATCAGAATATCAGAACAAAACCATCTTCCCATTTATAATCCTACATTGAATGCTCATAACCTGTTGATAGAACACCGCCTGCATACAAGGGTCTGACAACGAATGCATCGCTGTAAACAACAAATCAGTGCGTGGAATCCAAAGCACATCCAAGTGAACGTTCACCATCAAGTAAATACCCAATAAGTCTCCACACTCATCGCATTGCCCAGCTCCGTGTCGGTACCTCCAGAAATGGGCCTGACATTCGTGATTTTCACGCAGCACCTCCATGCGTCGGTGAACCCGTTCTGCGTGCAGCGCGGGTTGCGCCTCGGCCACCCGGTTGCCAAACTCGTTGCGCACCCTCCGTTGGGCATCGTCCAACAGCCGTTCCTCATCCCATTGTCGACATCTACACGTCTTCCATCGTGCCCCGCACAGATAGCAAAATTGTGCCGAACAACGACAGGTAACATGATAGCACCCATACCTGAGTTCGATGATGGCATGGCACCCTGGACATGTTTGCCACTTGTTCGCGGTCGCCATTTCTTGAAGTTCGGCTGTCAATTGGTGTTCGGCGCAGCCTTGGTCGGGATGTGCGTTGTCTTTGCATTTGGAGCAGGAAATGGTACCACAGTTGTAACAGGTGACATTTCTCGTCCAATCTCCCGATGCTCCAAGGAAAGCAGAGCAACGCGGGTTAGAGCAATACACCCGTGATCCCGCGGGTACTGAGAATTCACGGACCTTTGCAACAAATTGACGCTGCAGGGAGGTGGAGATGAACGTGAAAACGCCAGACATCAATGGAAGCGGTCGATGACAGCATCGCAGTGGGTGGAGTCTTTCATCGCGCAATGATGTTTCAACAAGGCTTCCAATACAGCCTCGACAGTACCGATGGCCACAGGGTGCCTTAAAGGTGCAGCCCTCCCCTACGTCATCTCCACAGATGACACATTCGAGACCTTTTTCGATAGCCCTAATCCTCGATGTCAACGATATGCACGTTTGAGGAGACGAGCCTCACTTGATGAATTGGGGCTGGGTGGTTACCGAAGGCACAGTGTTAATGTGAACATTTTGCATGCTTGACTCTATGGCTCTCCAATCCGCATCCGTACTGGCATGTCTACGTCTGTTAATGGTCAATAATTGTGATATCAAATTGTGCTTAAAGCGTTGACCTATTGGCCTGAGCCAAGGTTTGCTCCATCATTCGCTGCGATGTCGTCTGCTGCGGCAAATCATGCCCATCCCCAAGGGCAGCAGCAGCCCGGTGGTCGTCGCGTTCCGCCTGGTTTATGAGAGAAAACCTCTGTAATTGTGGCGCGTCAGATTCAATGGCGCGATCAATGCTCAAAGCAACTTGATGGTCTTGCAAGACGCCGACCAATGCATCTAGAGAGGTGGCTTGAAGGTCAAATGCGATGTCCTCGTCGCTTCGCGGAGCGTCCTCGCGTGCCTTGCCTTTCCGAGTGGCTTGCACGGCAGCTATGTCATCGAGTGCCAATTCCGCAATCAGGAGCTCTGTTGCGGTGTCGAACTCGACGGCGGAGTTCCCGGTCAGTGCCATGGTGTTGGAAAGACGCGGGTCGATGGCTCCTAAAGATGCATATCTACAGGGGTAACGGTGACATAGTAAGTACTATCCGCTGTGACGGAATATGACCGAGATAAGGAAACTTTCAAATACATCAGCCAAGAAATCATCACCTTATTGGTTAGAGACATGCCATACGAGCTTTGCATGTCATCCTTGCGTGTCTGCCAGAGGTGCGCCAAGGTGCGCAGCGTTTCCTAGGAGCGGGATATTTAGCCACTAGCCACTTCAAAAACAGATTCCGATGGCCACCTACGTGCGCCGCTACCGATCAAGTTACACAGGGCATGAAATTTTTGAGGCCGAACAGAACAGCTCAGGTATGACAGATTGAACATGCAAAATTATTCGGGACAATGGCGATTGCCGCCCCATTCTCGCCAAGCCTGTCCTCCTGACCTCGAAATGCTTGCTCTAAAGTAAACCGCAGCTTGCGGTTTTCATTCTCGCTCTACAAATCCCGTCCACTCATGTCCCAGCCAAGTGAGCCTTTTGGCAAGACCACGTCTCTTCTTTGTTCACGGGGGGCTGCTCACCCCCTATCGTCAAACCCATTTAGTAACGCGCAGTTACCAAGGCAGGTCTTTTCAGGACCTGTGACTTTGACCGCATCTTCGCGGATTGTAGTGGTCAGTGCGAAACGTCGATAACGAAAAGGATTGTAGCCGTTTATGCGCCAGCGATAGAAGAAAAAGCTATGGTCTCTGCGTTTCGGGGGACGAGACTGGCATAACTGGCATTAAAGTTAGCCCTATCTCCATGAAATCACGCGTATGGTTTATCCCGAACCTTGCAAACGAGTTCTTGGTGTATGCGCGGGCTGCGCGTGCGCGTGAGTACTGGCGGTTTTGACGTTTGCTATTAGGATTTTCGATCCGGTGACTGCAAAGGCATGGGAAGTGAACGGAATAGCCGCTGAGTCTGGTATTAGTCCGGAAGGTCCTTTACTAACGCAAACTGACTTGTAGGTTGAACTCGCCGAGCCACCAAACGAGGAAGATGGGATCGAGCCATTCAAAGTATTTTCGTTCTCTGGTTGAGTGGGTTGTGTTCGGCGGGAGAGACGTACACCTCAGTAGCGTCGGGAAGCAGGAGAACAATGTCATAAATTAGATGTGTAAAATTCTAGCTGTGACAAACTGTTGAATATTCGAAGGGGTACACCCAATTCTCCGGTGGCTAAAACCGTCTGTCGCGCTGCGCATGTGCCATGCTTTGGCTCCTGGGTGTCCATGGCATGGAACGTTGATGCGCACCTCCCTGCACCTACGGGTGTTGAAAACACGACCGTGAATGTGGGTC
>JBBPRM010000758.1:1972-12646 GCA_038092995.1 Xerocomus minutiporus | reverse complement strand
GATTTAACTCGAAAGCGCTTTGTTTTGAGATGCATCATCTGAGCTCGAGGGAAGGACTAACCTAGTATATACTCCGTGAGCAGAACGGTTGCTTGGACGCCCACACTTGCCCGTCATAGAGAAACATGCACAACGTGGACTCGTTCGTCTCAAGGACGTCGCGATCCGGGGGTGGTTGTTGAGGGTCCGTGTCTGGGAGGGCAGTCGTAGGCGCGGTCGTGGGAAGGGGCAGAGGGTCTCTGGCCAAATAGGGACACGAATGGCATGGAGAGCTGGGCAGATGGTGCGGGTGCCCTGCGTGCCCCCGGTCGAGGGGGAAGGCGCGGTTTGCTCGCCCTGGAAGGGGCGCTTAACGCTGAGAGGTGAACGTGAGATAGGACAACTCGATAGCAACGCATCGAAGGCTGCAGTACGTGAGACGGTGTCAAGAGGCTCTGGTATGGCTTGGTAGAGCGATGCACGCGAGGCTTGTAAATGGAACGAAACTGCTTATTATTTGCTTCATAGCCCTTTTAGTTGGAGAGGAATGGGTATGTTTCGCTAACCAATGAGAGATTGCTAGATTTTGACGGACTTGGTTTAACATGGTGTCAGCGTCTACCTATGCGATGGAAGAGCAACAAGCACCTCCTCGGCATCGACGAGTGCTGCGTCCCACTGTCCCAACCGTGCAAGAGTTCGAGTAGCGAGTGCCGATGGGCCCTATTCTCCAAAGTCGGGATTGTCGCAGATAGTAATGCTTCTGCATCCGTGACTTGCTAACTGTGTTTCCATGCATTGAGTGCAGCGCTGTCGATATGAAGTTCTGGCTCCTGGAATGTGAGGTGACACTGAGACGTAGCACAGATGGATTGAAGACAGGACACGAAACGTACCGAGACGAATATGAGGACTCGTCCCAGATATTCCCAGTGACTGACTCTCCAGTGCGCAAAGACTTGTTCGTAGGTCGTCGCGTCCAAAACAAACATCACGCCCCCGCGATGAATCTGCCACCCCTGGATGCATCATGCAAGTAGACACTGCTTTCCGCTGGCAATATTCTTCTCAAACACTCGGCATTAATGTTTTATCTCGTGAGTACGCACCAAGAGTCGACGTCGACATGGACGCTGGAAACATGCAAGCAGGAGAGTAAACGAAAACGGTGTGGTCCGTGCGCATACACGTTGCCCTTCCTTGAATGTTTTCGGCGCTTGATTGAGGCAACGTGGAAACTACGATCAGCCAACTAACAAAAGGAAGGCACTCCCAAGGACGTCAATTCGCCGACACTTTCCGCTCTGTATCGCCATATCACTGTAAATGTAGAGATTGACAAGACATTTCAGTAGATTCATATGATCCCCACGTCACGCATAGTAAGACAGTTTCGTTTGTCGACGGCCCCTCTGTCGGACAGCCTTGTCGTCGAGTTTCGTTTCCGCTTTTCCCTGTATCTCCGCGCAAACACCTTCACCTGCCCAGCCCCAACCTCAGCCCTTGGAAACGTGAGCCGGACGAGTGCCAAAGCGAGCGGGAATTCGACAGGACTAATCCACGTCAACTGGATATGCGATGTATGACTCAACTTTGGAAACGCTCGCGTGCAGGACGAGCTAGGAGACATCGATGTGATTCGAGGCACCAAAGCACCGCGAATATCGACGAAACAGGGGAGAAGCATGCCGACGGCCAACCGACGGCACTACGAGTTCACTTGAGCGACTTGAAACAAGGTGGCCAGCCAAAGTGACTCGCGCAACCGGTGTGTTTCCTCTCTCACTGATGACTCTTTGTTCCAGTACTTGCGTCCGCGTTCGCCACGTCCCTCTTGCATCCGACGACTCTTGACTATCACAACACTGTCACCCGCCAGTCCCACTAACTAGTACCTGCCCGCGGAAAATCGAAAAACGGAGATCACAAGCCTCCACTTGCACGAGTATCGGATCCTCGACCGCTTCTCTCCCGTGATTCCGACGTTGACAATGTCATATTCTTGTTGTAGAGCTGAGACAGCGGGGACATAACTTGGAAAATGCTCAAGTCCCTACGGGTAAGTTGAGCTCGATCTACGACGACTGTCTCACTTCCCGACTCAAACACCAGCGCACTGTTACCCACTACCAGTCAACCGTACAACCCCTGCTCATCTGCTTGCGTCACCCACCCCTCTCGTTGCCCATCCCACTCATTCTTCCCCCATCTCGCTTGTTTTCCCCGGCTATCTGTTTGCATTGTGCCACCGTTCTCTCCATTCGGCCCATCGGCCCGTTTGCGCCCGCTGTATCAATACACTCGTCGATGCCCAGGTGCCCACCCAATCGCACTGCACCTGTTTACGCCCGCTCCGCCATCCAATCCATCCTCCCGTCGCTGCCGTTGCTGATGTCCCATCCGCTAGCAGGTGTTGCTCCCTGAGTCATACTTAATACGGTCGGTAACGTTGAGGACGGTGTCATGTTACTGCTGCCTCTCGGGTATTTTCGTTCTGCGGTCATCTGGTCTCGGATCCCAAGAGTAAATATATGAAGCGCGCGCGCGTACCAATCACGTGCAATGTTTCACCAGGGGACATGCGAGTGTCAACAGGACAGGACAAACAGGAAAACAAAGGGCCCATACTGTTGGTTACAGAACACGTCGTGGGATGAACCGTACCACCTATACAAGGCGAACGTATACTTGATGGTCTGTTCAGGTCCCTAGCGGGTGCTTCGCCAGGCAGCCGATTAGAACCGAACAGAACCGAACAGAACAGGAACGACGACCCCACCAAAATACAAACCAGGGAGCCAAGGAACCCGGTTGATTGCGCACGACGCGCCGACACTACCCCCACAGCACATGTCGCCTGATGATGCCTCCCATCCATGATATCTGGGACGGCACCGTCCCGTCCCGGTATCCCTCCTGGAGGGACTAGGAATGGGATGGTCTGTCGGGAGCCGCGATCCAGTGCGGTGCGGTGCGTTCTGCTCGTGACTTGTACTCGGGACACGGCCATGGCCACAAATTACAATGGTCCCCCGAGTCAAACGCCACAACGACGGGCGGTGTAATCGATAGAAAATAAAAATGCAGTCGAGGCGATACATACAGGGTTTGGATTCCGGTTCGAATCTCAGGGTGCAAAGACGTACCGTCGGAACGGAGTGAGTGATCCCTGAAAGGTTGTTCATCTGTAGATCCCTGTGGATGACGTGATTTCCACAGTTCTAGGGCGCCTCATGGTGGATCCGGAGGTGCTCACGCGGGTGTCAGCCATCCTTGAGTTTCGACGGCTTTGTGCACATTTCGTAGCATGGCGTTTCTTCTGCTCTCCCGAGCCATCATTCATCAAGATTCGAAATTCACGAAACTATAAAGTACGTCTCCTTGCGGGCCATCATTTGTCGTGGCCGCTCCACAGCAACCTCGAGCCTAGTGGTCGGACATGAGTAACACGCATCCACCTTGACCATTAATGGAACCCAGCTAGCATTGCCGGTGAGTCATACCCGGTGGCGTTTTGCATTGTAGCCATGTCGACGATGCGCCTATTCCTTTTTTCCTGAATTTCTAATTCAGGTCATATGCAGAGGTCAGACCGCACATCATGCACGCTGTACGCTGCACAGTGTTTGACTCTATCGTCGCTCTTTTCCCTGCTCACGTGCGCATGGTTTGGATATTGAATCTAAGGCCACTCGTGATCCGAGTACCGCCGCAGATGGTATGTCGTTCCAATCATTCTAACCTTGGTCACCAGACATACCCACAATGGAGGAACTTAGATGGGCTCGACCAGGTGCAAGCTTGACAAGACTGCACAATGTGTTGTGTCGGTTCCACTACGCAACGATCGGACACGAAGGCGCATTTTAGCGTCCAGAAAGGGACCAAGTCGTTTTGTAGTACGAGCTGTCGCAATCCTACAACAAATGACTTTGGTACTTTTTGACATGTCAAGCCCGAGAAAAAGGACCGGTTGACTGCAGCGTTGCAATGTCTGGAATAGCCAGCACGGCTGCAAAGGACGCTTTAGAACTCACGGCGTGCTCTAGCTATCAAAATAAAAAAATCCTCTGATGGGCCACTCATCGGAATCCATTCAAATCAGCCAATCACGATCAACGCGGCCTAGCCAATGCCGAACATCAACAGAGTCGAGACCACCGTGCGGGATCTTTCCCAGCTGCCCACTGTGGGCGCCCGTCAACATTTTACTCCATCACCCCAGCGCCCAACGACCAAATCACTGATAAATCCCGTCCGTCTGCATCACTGAGGGCGCCGTCCTCCATGTGGACACATGATCCGGGCGGTGGCGTCCAGGAACAATGACGCCCACGGCGGTGTCATGGTGCTTGCGAGTGCTTCGCGGGAATTTGACAAAGTCAATCAGCGCGACGGCCTCAGCGCGCTCATGTACTCGGTGGTGTACACGTATGTACGGTCCCTATGACTTGCCGGCGTGCATAGCAACCGAGATCACGCTCACGTCACCTAGAGTGTAGGCGGTGGACATGCGGACGTGGATCTCGCGCGTGGCGTGCCAGTGATTACGCTTTTCGTGATGGTTGCTGTACCGTATGCAGACTGTCATCAGCCAGTGAACGTGGGTTGGACGAAGAGATTCAGATATGCTGGTGTGAGAGCGCAGAATTCCACGAGACTTGTCCACGCTTTTCCTTTTCGTTTTTCATTATTTTTCAGACATTTGAGTATATATGGAGAAGTACGAACAGTTTATGGGCGCTCGGGTAATGAGTAAGATTTCTTATCTGACAAAATGCTTGCATCGTAATCGCCTCGTACGCTACGACTCGGCTTGTGCATCTCCGGCGCAGTGATCATTCATCATCCCGCGCGCACAAATGATTTCATCTGTACCTGGTGGAGATGAAGTGGAGAGAAAGAGAACGCAGCATGATGGTGGCAACACTTGGGGTTATTTCGGTTCTTGCCCTTGATGCGATCGCCCCTGTCATAGTACGCACACCAGCAAGGATGACTGCTTATTGTGCATGCGTGCGATGCAGTGAGAAGCCTGGGTCACGTCGGTGTTTGTAGTGCCCAGTGGGTGTAGTCCGGGGCTCTCAGGAACTCACTCCTTCACTCCTTCGCGTTTCCCTTTAACCCCTGTCCATATCCTTCCCCTTTCGTCGCGTCGTGGGTGTGTCATTCAGATCAGCGCTCAGATCCAGGGACACGAGCCTATCGAATCGGGGTGGGTACAGAAGTGTCACATCGGATCAGGATTTTGATATAGCAAGGGCTCAAGAGGGTTATTTGATCGGTGATGACAGCTGGAGAGGAGGTTTGGGAAGGACGATCTACTACTGCGTGTGCGCGCTATCGGGGTGGGTGCGTTCAGAACAACTTGACGATAAATAGACGTATTGCACTTGTCTTGAGTATCTTGCCGACCCAGCGATAGTGTGAAGACTGGGAATGATTCATGCCGGCGGCGATGTAATCGACCAAGGACGACTGCGGGCACTTTGGTGGCACTCCGCACAGAGCGGAATGGGGGGGCGGGCCGAGTGTCCAGGACACAGCCAAGATCACACATGTACAAGTGTGATGTGATGAAGTTCTCGTCATTGTCCAAACGAGCCCTCTCTTTTCACTCCAGGTGCGACGCGTGGCCAAAGCGAAGTGCTCTAGGCCTCCCACACCTAAGCGCACCCGATTAGAAAAGGACATGAGATACAGATAAGAAACGAGAACCATTGTTCATGACGACACAATAGAAATCTTTATGCTTCTAGCAAATATACCGATCATGAGGAAACGGGGAGGATACGAATGCAGTATCAATATGAGGCCCTGGACCGGGATGAGAAAGACCTCGCTCGAATGACTGGTCCCGCGGGATGCAATTACTTTGACAGATAGATCCGTGATCCCATCGCAGTCAATTCCCAATGGGAGGATATGCGGACCAGATCACCTGTCAAAAGAGCTTTGTTCTCTCTATCTTGCCGGCATCGAGTGAAAATGATCCTATTGCCAGTGTAAATCACTCACACGCACACACCCGCGATGTCTCACGATCATTGAGAGGAGGAAACAACGAAACATAATGTCCTTTGGCAAGTATCTGCGATTGGTGAGCAATGACGTGGACACGATTTGAATATGATGACATACGTACTTCGAAGTCACGTGATTTCAAAACGTGTGAGCAGAAACAATAAAAATCCTCTATTGAAACGAGGATGTAATGCGTTGGACCCTGCCAGAAAGTGGGTCAATCCGTTCTCGTTGGCTGTGCATGGGGAAGACAAGACATCTTTACTGTTTTGATGCCGTGTAGAAATGAAATGGATGTCGAGAAAATGCGTTTCAACACAGCCTCGCGCGCGTGCCATCAGATGGATGACAGGGAGGCTGTGAGAACGGGGACCCAGGAACGATCTGGAAGGATTAAGGGAGCAAGTAAGAGAAATGAACTGTCTGGGAGTGTTAAGAGGTGTCAAGTGAAAGTATTGATCGTTCTCGGCTTGGGAAGGCTGTAAGGAGGTGGGAGCTTTTGGTGTCACGGTGTGTTGGAAAGATCTTACGATGAGCAAAGTACGCTTGATGGTGAGGTGTTTGTGGCAGTTTGGTGATCATCACTGTTGCACACGGCCAGGAAGCCCAGAACTTCAAGATGCGATGCTTGGTTCAATGGAAATCATTTGGCAGTGAGGTATGCGAATATCGCACTCTGGCGATCATACCCTCACACGAATCTACTACGCCAGTCGGACTGCTGTCACGGTAGTTCCCGAGGTGGTGGTGGCGTGATAAAGAAGAAAAGGGTTCGAGATTGAAAGTCCTTGTCTTGCGTTTCAAGCGTGTGGCCGATCACTGCAGGGATCACAATTGATGGTCGCGATACAGGACGGCGAATAGAGCCCCGAAAGCTGGCCAGATGGTGCGCAGCAGGATGAGGAGGTTTCCGGAGCAGACAGACATGCAGAGAATGTCGACATAGCCGGGTATCAAACGAAAGACGCACACAGCCCGCCCTTCATTAAGGAGAGTGGGACATGCGAGAAAGCAGTGCGAGTGATTCTAAAACCAGGCCGGGTGTATTCGATCGAGGATGACAGCGGTGACCTCTGCTCGATCAGAGCGGCGTGCCATCCGTCGGAAAGTAGTTGGATCCGTTGCGGTCAGGAAAAATAATACCTTCACGGGTGATTAAGCACTACGAATACTAGAAAACATATTGATTGCCGAATGTTAATGAATACGGGAAGCGAGGGCAGAAAACAAGACGAGACAGCGGAGGAATGGACATTGGGTGGAGGGGTCTTTGAGTGTGGCGGAGGTTAAATAAAAACCCATTCCTCCAATTGGAAGACAAAAGTTCTCACCCCCTTCCTCCCCGCGCGCTTACTTGCCTTTTCCTCCTTCTCCTCCTCCCCTTCCTCCCCGACGCCCATCGCCCCCATGGCTCTCCTCCAGTCTGACGCTGTCCATTACCCTGAGCTAGATTACTCGCAAAGCCCTAACCACAAGCCCATCAACGTCGGCACTAGCTCCCCATTCGACACCTACGAGTTCAGCCATCTCCAGTCCCCGCCCTTTCACCATACCTCCTCCTACAACGGCTCATACCACAACTCACCTTACTCGGGACACTCCGAGCTCAGCTATGACCCCGATGGCCCTGACAGCTTCCTGCTCGGCGACGGTCTAGACGCACTAGCCGTCCGTGAAGATTACGATCCTTCTGAATTCGACCCGCCAAACTCATCCGGTCTTCTCGTCTTTGACGGCGAGTTCATCGGTGGCCTCGATCACGGTGCACCAAACGTATCCGTCTCCGTCACCCCCGCACCGATTGACCAGCATTCCCCACGTTCTTACGATCACAGCTCCCCCTCGAGCAATGACGATCCCCGCCCTCGCAGCCGCGCCTCTTCTGTCTCTTCCAACCCCCAGATCCTCCCTCATTCTTCCCCTCATCTCGACGTCGCCCGCACCTTTGAAAATTTGCGTTTTGAGTCCCCTAATTGGCGCCACAATCAGCTTCCGGGCGAAAGAACTTTGTCTCCCCCGAGAAAAGCCCAATCTCCGCCTCAGCTTCTTATTCCGGACAACAGCCCTGCTCTGTTCCCTCAGGAAACTCCCATGATCAATGCCCCGGATGGTGATGGTGGTTTCGTATCCAGCGGTCCCCAGCTTCACATCGTTCCCGCTACTCCCGTAAGTGGTGGCGGAGCAGCTTCACAAGCAGTTCCTTTCCAGTCTACCCTGGAAACCCTCCATCAAGGCAAGTCTTTGATTTCACCACGCTTATTTTGGGAACTCTATTCTTACCATTTTTATCATGCCTCCGTAACAGGCTCAGCATCGCAAAACAGACCACAGCAACAGGCGACACCACCCCCATGGGATCAACAACAAATTCAGCAGACCGAAGTTCCCCAATCTCTCGGCGTACCTCAATTCCAGGCCGCACAGCTTTTCTCACACAGCCACTCTTCTCATAGGCTGTCCACCCTCGGTACCCAAATCCATTCCGATGCTACAAATACCAACTTTCTCTTTCCAAACATTCCCCCTCGCACGCGCAGCAAATCTGATACTGCCTCCTCGCTGCGTCCGCTCTGGAACACCTCCCTTATGACTCAAGAACAACTTAACGCCCTTGACGGTTCTGCCCTCGACGACTTTGCCCCCACTGTCAGCCCCAACGAAATCCTTCCCCAACAACAACAGCCTCATCTACAACACCCATCTAGTGCTGGTCCTACCCAATCTTCATTCAACCTCGCAAACTCTAACGTGGCTCAGTTCAACTTTAACCCCAACTCGGCCAACAACATGGCCGCCTACCTCACCCCCAGCGACTCTGGTGGCATTCGTCGAGTCAAGTCTGATGGCGGTCGACCAGGCCACAATCGCCAGTCCCGTTCAGAAGATATAACCTCTTCCCTGCTTTATCCCCCTTCCTCTCAACAGGAGTTTATCAATCGTCAGTTCCTATACCCACAGGAGACTGTGCCTTCCATTCGCGGTCATCGTAGAACCACTTCTGGAGATGGCACTTGGAGCGCGTTGTCTTCCAATCGCGCGAGTCCATACCCCAGCCCGTCTGCTAGTCCACGTGTTCGCTACGACGATCTTCCCAACGTTGCACTCGCAGGCAGACAACCCTCGATGCTCCGTCCAGAGCCTCCTCTACCCAACACCACTGGCGGGATCATCGTCTCTAAACAGACGGTGACAAGTGAGCGTACAGCCGGTGCAAGTCATCGTCGCAGAAAGCAGGACGCCAACTTTTTGTGTCCTGTGCCAGGCTGTGGTAGTACATTTACCAGAAGCTTCAACTTGAAGGGTACGTTTCTCTCAGGCGTGGGTTTTACCTCGCGTCCTCACTAGTTTTTTTTAGGTCATATGAGGTCTCACAACGAGGAACGGCCCTTCCAGTGCAAGTGGCCTGGCTGTGGCAAGGGCTTTGCTCGACAGCATGATTGCAAACGCCACGAGCAGTTGCACTCCAATTACCGCCCATTCACCTGCGACGGCTGCAACAAGACGTTTGCTCGCATGGATGCCCTGAACCGACATTGTGAGTATACTTGCTTTATCAACGACATCTACTGATCGTTCATCGCTTCCCAGTACGTTCTGAGGGCGGTGCCGAGTGCCAGCGCATTTTGGAAGCGGCCAAGGACTCGGACCAGCTGCCGGTTCCCAAGACCGAAGATAAGGGGTGGTCTGGTATGAGTGTCATGGTCTAGTCCCTGATTGCGTTGATTCGTCTTCTTTACCGCAAGTCACCCTCGATGCCCATATAATCTGACGCACACCAAGATAATCTTAGCATTGTAGCCTCATTTTTCATTTTTACTGATTACGATACACATGGGACTGCCTTGCGGTTTCTCTGTTTCCATCCCTGCTTATTCCCGTCTGCATCCCGCTATCTCCCATTTATATTGGTATTGATTGCACGATCGACCATATCTGCTACCCCTTCGTATGTTTCCAGATGTTGTGCTTATTGTGCAACTCTGCTGCTTGTTTATTGTCTGTTGTTTCGTTTTCTTTCTCTATGATTGACTCGTCAGATTCTTGTAGCTTAACCTCCCCATCTACGTAGATATTGGTGGACTCGCGCGTAAACTTACATATTTATGTCACTGGAACGAAAGAGAACTTGGGAAAACCAAATCAATTAATATATTATGTGGTTGAACCACTATTCTTGGGAATTCAACTGCGGTATGCATATTGTACGACCTCGAGGATGCCATGAGGAAAAAGGACGTGTTGGACTTGGTTTGGGTGTTGCGTTTGCCGACTGACTCGGTGAGTGTGCGGATTTGAAAGTCATCATATGACCGGAGAATGCCGGTTTCTAGGAACGCGTTCTTTCTTTTTGTTTTTGGTGCACTGCCTCGCCCATTTAACCTTGCTGCCTCGAGTCACCGCAGTCGGTAGAGGAAAGAAAATTTGTGTCATCAAAAACAAGTGACAGCTCGCGTCAGTCTATCTAACACGTGTGGAGAGGTTGGTACAATATTGTATGAATTTTTATCCACGTCATGTTGGGAAGGCGAACGTGTTTTTTTCACCAGCTTAGGTTAGGCCCAAAGGAGGGAATTCGAAAGGGGACGTTGACCACAAACGCAAAACGGCCGACGCGCGTTCCATGCTATCGGCGATCAATCCATCATGCAACCATGCGTCCGCGACTGCGGG
>JBBPRM010000757.1:0-12661 GCA_038092995.1 Xerocomus minutiporus | reverse complement strand
TTGCTCAACGGCCGGGGCGTCCGTCCCTCCACCTCCCCATCCGTATGCCCGTGCTCACTCCCCCTCAAATCCGCCACCGACGTCTTCCTTCGCTTCATTATCTCTCGTCGAGTCCGCGCTTTCCCCAAGCCCGCACCCGTTGTGCTGGTACCTCCTGCGACAGTCCCAACAACCCCAGATGGACGCGGGCTATCCGTGATCCATCCGTCCACGCCGACGCCTACAGCGCCCTGGTTCGTCCCACGCGGTCGCCCTTTGCGCAACCTTGTTCCTGAATTCTCCCTCTTCACGTCCGCAACCCCAAGCTCCGAATCCGAATCCACGCCCCCACTTCCCTTGCCTCCCTGGCCTATCCGCGTATCCGTCCGCGTCACCCACCCTCGCCCGTGGCCGTTGGCGCTGCTACTGGGCTTGGGAGACTCGTCCCACTCTGCCCGCTCCCGTTCGCGCTCCTTGGGTTTCCTAAACAGTCCCCTCAACGACCCGAAAAACGCCATCGAGGTCCGTCGCTCGCGTTTCCCACCCGTCCTCGTCACACTGGCACCGGCCGCGCGTCCCAGCGAAAACGCTGCCCTCGACGGGCTCGTCTCGCTCCCTGACAAGCCGTCATGTGTACCGGGCGGGACGGGTAGAAGTGGGACCGAAGGTGATGGCCCGAGCATGGACCGGCGGATAACCTCGAACGGGTCGTTTTCGACGATTTGGAAGGGGGCTTCGTCGTCTGAGCTGGTATCCTCATTGCGGGTTGGGAAGGGTCGCGGGGTAGACGTGCTTGGGTCGGTGTTGCCAGGGTTCGCGTCAGCGGCGCCGGCATTGGCAGTGGTGACAGTGGTGGGGGGAATGGGGACAGTGGTTGGCGAGGGAGCAGGAAAGGGGCCTGTGTCGGAGCCTTCGTCAGAGACTTCGACAATGTGTTGAGATGGCGGTCGATGGACCCGTTTCGTCCTTCTTCGTCTTGGTACTGGCGCGATGGCGACGGGTTTAGGATTTGGGATGAGGGCCCGTGCAGCTGCATCCCCATTCTGGGGCGAACGCGACCGCACGGTGGGGACCGTAAATTCGGAGATGGCGTGTGGGGGCGGGAGGGTGAGCGTGAGGTCGCCATGTGAATCTGGCTCCGAGGTAGCAGGTTCGTGCTCTCTAGACGTCGCGCCTTCATGGCTCGTCTCCGCGGAGAGCGCCGCAGTCTGAGATGCGCTCTGTGACGGCGTAAGCGACGAATTGTCGGATGCGTATGTAGGATAAGACGGCTTCGAACCTGTTTCACCATGGCTAAGCATGGCGTGTCTCGCACAACATGAAACCAGGACGTACCGGCGGTGTGAGGTGGCCCGTCGGCAGTGAGCGCCTGGAGGGCCCTGAGCCCCTGTTTGCCCATCTCGCCCCAGACCCAGCCGCAGTCGATGAGAGCACGACAGCGGGCGCCGAGTCCGTCCCGTGCGACGCTGATCCGACGTGCGTCGAGCTCGTGTTCCTTGGCGACGAGGTGGGCCTCGCAGGCCTGGAGTTCTGCCTGGGCCTGAGCGAGCTTGGCGTTGGTACTGGCGGGGCTGGAGCCCGTCCCGGTGACGGTGGTGGGGATGGTGCTCGAGGGCGCGTAGTGTGTCGTCGTGGAGTTGGTCGAGGGCAGGGAGGAAAGGGAGGCCGAACCGAGGGTAGACATGATCCGCGAGGAACGGTGCGCCTCGCGGGTCGCTTTCGAGGCCTTGATGAGACGTGTGACCCTGTGTGGTGTGTGAGCGTGAGAGGGGTATCAAGGGTGCGACGTACAGAATGTCGCGGTCGCGGAGGACGGCGGAGAGGTCGTCCTCGAGTGTTTTGAGGCTGAGGAGCTGCTCGCGCCAGGTGTCGATAGCATGATTGTACCGCTGGAGAGCGTCGTCGGCGCTGGCTAGGAGGTCGACGATGGCAGCGATGGTACGGGCGGGGGCGGCGGGTGAGGCGGCGGCATAGGCGGAGAGGGAGGCGAGGGCTGCATGGGAGAGGGGGAAAAGGCTGGCGAGGTGTTTGGCGTACTCTTTCTCGTTGGCGATCAGGTTGGTGAGCAGCCGCGCGTCGGGTGCGCGGTGGACCATCGTTGGGTGGCCAGCTCAGTCAGATACGGTACTTGCTCAGTGCTGGTGATGGTGGTGGTGGTGGTGAAAGATGCGTGGTCGCTGTACTCGGCGATGTCGATGACCCTGACTTAGCCGGTGTCGACGTTCCTAACTGGTACTACGTTCACCACTGAGTCGTAGGCCTCAATGCTCATTCACCAGGCTTGTACCTGCAACAATGACCAAACATCTGGGAATTGGATTTGGCACCAGCTACAATAGCCTCGCAGCAGCAGCCTTGATTCACGAGGATACCATGCGCCACGACGTCAGCAAAAACCCTTATTGATGAAACGGTGGCGTACTCTTCAATGACAGTCAGTTCAGCATGTTTCACAAGATTCCTGTCAGAGCCAGCTGGAGAAGAGGACGCCATTCCCTTCTATCTCCGAGATCTGCACAAGACAAGGTGGAGTAGCGCCTCCCACAAAGGCCGCCGGGCCCTCGTCGACGACGTGTACCTCGTCCCCTTGTCCATCGCGTGCGTCACGTCTACTTCTGTGAGACTGGCACGCTCACATCCTGTAATGCATGCCTCGTCCCAAAAGATTGCTCGCACGTCGAACTGAGGATTGAATTGCCTTGTCGTACATATCCCACATGCATTCGTAAGTCTTCTCATTAATTAACGCAATATTATTGTGAGACGATAATACTCGCTCATGTACCTTGCCTTCGCATATCCCATACACGTTTGAGGGACTAGACCATGATATGGAGCCCCTAATAGTTAGTAAGCCAAGCGTCGCTTAGCCAAACACTCTGGTGAGCAATCGTCACACGTCACCGTACTTGACTAATTAGCAGCCTAGATATGAATTGGCCAGAGTAATTCACGTCAAGCGTTGACGAGTGCGCTACCAGGGAAACCGATTACTATGCCGTTCAACACCCTCCTCTCTGAGCTCTTCCCTGTTTCCGGATTGATCTCCAGCCCAAACGCATAGCCAAGTCTCCTATTATTTTTGACATACATAAGGAGACACTGGGCTCCTGTCTTTGCTGCTTCGCTCAAACCCTACCTTGCACGCACTTCAGTCGCTGAACGCATGGATGCGGACGAAGAGTTGTGCAGCAGTTTCTTGACCTTGTTGAAGAATGCAGTATCCTCATCCCTATACTCTATGGACTAAACTTTTTGGGTACCTCTACGAGTATACTGTGGTGGATCGTACCTCAGTCCGCCTAGTATTGTGCCTCGTGAAGACATGCTGTATGACACTGTACCCAAGGAGAGATGGAATCTGGAAATCTTGGAGCCTGAAGGTGACGCTCGGCTGAAAGAAATCATGGACCGCATCAAAGTAATGGCCGCTGATATCCACGACGATTGTAAGTCATTTGCCCTTTTTTCTGAAGTTGCCTGACATTTTGACATAGAATGTGCATCCCGTGTTTGTGTTGTTACTTGGTTGGCGTCTAGATCTCAGCTGCGTAGTGCAACAACGCTAGACTTGTACTTTCATGTTTGCAATGTCAGTGTATGGCGTGTATCTGATCATCGCTCGCCAACCCCTTAGCGAAAATACCTTTGGCCGCGGGCTATCCTCGTCTTGTAAGAAGATGTTGGTTGGTTTATCAAAGAAGGCGCCAATGAGATATGCCCGAACACCTGGTGGCCGCCCCTTGGTGGGCTGACAATCGTTTCTGCGAACAAGCCACGACAAGCCTTGTCAAGTGTGTTATGCTTTGCGCTGACACCGAGTTCAAATAATACGCAAGTCACATTCTGAAGAAATTTGTGCAAGCGTAACAACGAGTGAGTACATATTGACGTCCGCTGAGCACCGTGTCTCTAGGCTCTGCGACATCCTTCCAGCTGGCATTCAGCACTTGCATTCACCAGGCTTGCATTGGCATCTGCGGTGACAATGAGTACAATCCCAATAACTCTGAATGTGTACTTACGAGTCGCCGCAAGCACATTCGGCCTTGCCGCACCCGGCTTGGTTGACAAGGACAGCATTTACCTATCAACACAACCGTCAGCTTGAACGTCCATTGAGTACGAGCGTGAACGTACGAATTGCATTTCGAGTGTTGGTTTGTTAAAGATTCAGAGTCGGTTGGGGTGGATAGTGGAGAAGGCATCCAGTATATCAGGTCCCTTTTTATACGCCCTGCCCTCTGCTGCGCTCAAAATTGGATGCATGATGCTGTGCCCAATGTCGTTGGTTCAGGAAATGCCTCACTCGTTCAGAAAATGCCTCGTTGGTTCAAGAAATGCCTCAGCATTGGTAATACTTACATGAGACTGATCGGAACCGGTTACAGAACACTACCCGCTGCCCATGGACGTAAGGTTACGCCGCCTGTACGTTTCACTGGCTGCGCAGCAAGACGCGGTCCGCGAAGTTTCATGCGCACGGTCAACTCCGAGACTCCTCAGGCCTTCAGGTACCAAGCCCCATCGACAGATGACAAAGATACCCCTGATATGCAACCGTACGAAGTAACACAAGTAACAAACGATTCGTTAGGACTCTGAACATCATGATGGCGGTCTTGGTATAGCCGGAACACCTCGAGCAACAAACAGAATTCGACGCCTCCAGTGGGAAGTAGCATAGATGAACTTTTCAATGGCATCTTCCTCATGGTCTACCACTCGAGAGCGTAGCTTCCAGCGGCTCAGATTGCGGCGAACGTCATCGTAACGAGTGACGACTCCATCCATCGTAGGTCGTTTGGAGGGGTCTGGCTGGATCATATCAGCTACGAGAGGGCGCATGAAGTCAAATCCCTTCTTCATCTGTTCATTGTTCAGAGTTGAATGGATGACGATAGGGTACAGAGTGACTAGCCTGGATGAAATCCTTCATGATGGTATTCCCGATGTAGAAGACGTCAGTGGGAAACGGATTACAGGCTTGGTTTGAATTTTGAAATTCTGGCACTTCCTTGTCACCACCCCAAATCGGTACTTCTTGGGGGTTAGGATCAGGTGGGTCATACTTGCGGGAAATCCCGAAATCAATGAAGTAGTATTTGGGAGGTTGTTTGGTGCGCGTAAAATATGGTGCCTGACCACTGAAATCCCTCTTCATGTGAGTTTCCATCGGGTGGAAGGATTCCGGATACATTGAACTTGGATCGAGCATCAAGTTTTTACCCATACCGTCCCTGACATTCGGTTAGCAAAGGTCGCAGGGAGCTTTCATTTCGGCGCACCGATGAGCAACATGATGTTTGTGCATGAAGCGCAATCCCTTCAAATGGCAGTCAGGCACTGTAGATTACTATCAGTATTCGCCTACCTCGAACAACTGCCGAAAGCATTCCACTACTTCCCCGAATGTGTCAAACGGTGGATCAGTGTAAGCGCGGAGCAATGGCATGACGATAATGACGGTGTCATTATCATCTAATGCAAGAATCTCGTGGAAAGGGACACAGTGATTCTCTGGATGCGAAGACAGGTTCTTGGACGAAAAATACAATCCGATATCAACCTCATAAGGGTGCACCGATTTGTTAACCCGTTTCAAGGTGACGTGTTTACCATCCGCGAGACGTGTAGCATCGATTACATGTCCTACCTTGGGATTCACAGGGAGTTAGGATAAAGGCATACAGCCGAAAGTGGAATTACCTCCAGATTCCGCGCGTCTTCATGCTCAAGCCAAGATTTACCAGATGTTTTCCAGGACGGAACCCAACTAGGAGCATAACGCGCGCGAAGAAGATAACCTCGATTTTTCAACCAGTTGAATTGGTTGGTCCACCAGACCTCTCCCTCGTCCCGCGTTTCAGGAGGAAGGCGTTGAGTTGTTCCGAAGGCAGTGAGTTCCTTCTGAAGTCGGTGCGCCTTCTGCCTCACTGCTTCTTCCTGTTCTGGTTTCCGTTTTCCAGTTGGCATGGACGCTGAACACATGCTCTGCAGTCACAGTGTTACTTGCTTGCCAAATAGAGTAAGCTTTATTCTAGAAAGATAAACATGAATAAATATGGACCTACTTTGTTATCGCCGCCCTCGCGGAACGCGAACGTTCACTGTGCCAAACAAAGTCCATTCCCATGCTCAGCAATAAGTACTTGAAACAAATTCCTTCTGAAAGAATGTGAACCCTTGTGCGAACGCGGAAATTGCTTTTGGTGGACAAGCGTTTATCTGCTAGGCCAAATGGTTAGTATATAACTCTGGTGGGACTTTCCACGACCGGTCGATTCCTATCTCGTCCCCACACCCAGTCCGTAGGTTATGAGTTCGTCATTCCCCCAGATTGTCCTTGTCCCTTTCAACCTCGGTGATGCTTCCCGCTTCAACCGAAAAATCTTCCCATTGTCATCTCGAAAAAGAGATACCCTCGGTCGCGGTGATCTCTATCTAGACGCGACTCTGGATGAAATGCTCAAGATCATCAATATTGGTGCTAACCCTGAACAATGCAACGCAATCATCACTGCTACGAAAACCAATTATGACCGGTATGTCTTGTGAATTTTCATACCACGGCGGCTCACTGTAGGATAGATTGATGCGGAACAAGGACGAGCTGGCAAAACGTCCCAAAACCTGGAATCCTTTCAAGGCCTTTGGAAATTATCGTGCAGCTCGGGTGTTCCTTGCTGCAACTAAATCTCTCTACGTTACGACGAGGGTAACAATGATTGTTATCGATGGTAATCCCTGCGATGTAAACGATTTCCTCACAGAGCCGATCTGAAGATGTGATAAGGACGATGGGAAGAGGTTTGCTATCTATCCCACAAGAAGATGTGGAATCAGTTAACAGTATGTCTTTCGTGTCGCAACGCTTGTGGACTCTCTAATATCCCCCATTTTCCAGGCGATCTACCTCCTGGTACGAACATAAACGCCATAGCAGTCAGGGTGGATCGGCCCTTGGACGACACTATGAGGCAACAATTATCGGATGCAGCCAGCACTCTTGTTGCTTGTTCTGGCCCACACGAAGATGGTCAATCAATTTATGGTGAGAATTTGCGAAAGGTTTCGTAATGACACTCACAGTTTATATTTTGGAAGCAAACAGCACTTTCAGCGATGAATATTTCCTGGCCTCTGAGTCGCTATCGTCCCTTGTCGGAGGAACTACAGAAGAGTCAGAAGACACACCCGATCCCACCAACATACCCACCCCATCATCGCCAACAATCGTACAGAATTACAACTATAATTTTTATGGTTCTGTGTACTCGCCGAATTCAAATGTCCATGGACCGACAGTTCAGGTCGGCGGGTCTCAAAACAGTGGTTGTTAGTCTGATCTCTGCCCTTACGTTACGCCACTGACGCATTCTCAGCTGTAACTCATACTGTCGCACCTCCTAATTGACCCCCGACTCTCCATATTTGTGCCCAAGTTTCAATCTACCGGTTCAGAGCCTGGGTGTTGTATCGACCAAAAAAAATCTTATACTGCGATAAAGCTACTTAGGTCCTGAACGGAATGGGTTATTTCTAATGACAGTCGTAGAATTTTGTAACCAAGGATCATATGCTTACCCTTGTGTGGAGCGCCACTTGGCAGTACACCTGACACCCATCTGCACTACCGATTAGTACAGAGGCAGAGGCACGGAGCCGACACAACTTTTGATCACTTGCGATATAATGGTTCCCCTTTTATAAATACAATACCCGAGCTGATGTCTCTGCAAACGAGATCTAGATATCTTGCCAGTGTACATTCTAATACAGATGAGTCTGACCCTGAAAATGGAAGGAACTCCTTTGCTCTTCGCAAAGTGTTGCCATCTTGCTCTTAGAGAGCGCCGCTTCTCTAGAGTCGTTCTGGATGTCCGTAACAGTGAGTGACCAAAGAACTATAACACTGCATTCTATCAGGTTGGCCTTGATGGAGACAATGACTTGAATTGTTAGCGCGCCGCTTAGCTCGTTCCTGTAAATGCATTAACCCATGGACATGATAGCGGTCACTCCAACACAATACAATCCGTTCAAGTCGATCATCATTCAGTCTCCAAAAAATACAACTACGCTGATATCGCTGATTCAAGTTTTACCCAAAATAAAAGGCGAGGGGACCGTTAGTAGAAAGCCGTGAAGTAAAAGATGAATCTACATACCTTCAGCTTCGTCCAACCTCCCGCTTTCTCTGTCGTCTTCTGGAAGAATCAGCGAGTGAGGCTGGAAGGAAACTAAGTACGACGACTATGAATCAAGTTGCTCCGGAAGGCACAGATCGTACGCTTTGAGGTGAGCAAAGCAGTTTCGGTCAATAAAACATGATGGGATACGGTAAGGCAAATCACGAACTCGGGAAGAGAAACACCAGGCAATTCAACTCCCGGTCCGCATGTGCGCTCAGAAGTCATTGACCCAGGTATTCTTGATAGTGAGCTCAAAGAGCGCACATCGTCTGAAAATAGAGTCCAAATGCAGAAGGCTTAGAGCCTAACTCTGGGAATTGATCCGTCATCGAAAACCCGACCCACGTCTGAGCTGTGCAGGGAAACCTGAGAGATTCTATCGAGTGTGGTCTGATAGCGACCTGAAGAACGAGGGAAGTAAGTTGCCATGGAAGAGGGGAGGGAGAAAATTACACATACTCTGTGCCAATACTATTGTTGGATTCAGAGGGGGTGTGTTCCAGCCCACTGGAACTGAAGTGATGCCAGCGACCCAGGGCTCACGGGGTGCAACAGTAGCAGGAGGGACGGTGTTTATGGATCCAGCGTTCGGACGAAATGAGGTGAGAAGGGGGAGAAGCTAACGGCGAGCTGAACGTGGCGGGTAATGTTACTTCCATTACAGGCGGCATGATGTTTAGACTACACTGGCAATTTCTTCCGCTCAATTGATCGGGCGAGTAACGTTGGCGTGGTGAATTTCAGCAGGATGAATTCAGAGTGAGAAAGACGATCGATTTTTCGAATTGTTTCGTGTGAACAAAACAGCAAGGATCCAAACGAAGCGACAGATTAGGCATTGGGTTTGAACTGCACAAAATATGCCTCCGACTGGAGCAACTATCAGATCCTGGGAGTAAATACAATAGTAAAAATTCCATTAGAAAGGAAACTAGGATTTAATGTGTCGGGCTGTCGCAGCTGTTTTAGCAAGGTCAACAAGGGACCCGGGATGGGCGTGACTCTCGGTGGATAGGACCCACATCAGCGAAAAGTAGTCTGGTGACCGAAAAGTCCCAAATCAAGCAAGGCCTTGCTCTCGTCTTGCAATGCCTGGTCAATGCTACTTCGAGTCTGTGTTGTTGACGTTGCTGAAAACGGGGTGGGACTGGAGGACGAACAAGTAGTAGGCACAAAATTAACGGCTGTCAGAATAGAATATCACTGGCGTACTTGAAAATTGCTCGTCTTGATTGATTGAAGACGTCAAATTGGCAACGGTGCCAACAAGAATTCTCGAAGATATTGGAATAAATGCTACGCTTTCGGCAGCTTGAACATGAACTTCATGGGTACTTAAGGCATTCATCTCCTCCAGCTGATCGGAAAAACCATACCTTCAGGCGACTTGTCCCTTCCAGGAAATTCACGTATGCATACTTTGAAGAAAGTCATGGTTAAGCATGAATGAGGCGGTATACTTCCGACTGGAACAATGTTTCCCGAGAAAAACGATGGGAGATCTTTCGACAAGCTATCTGCTCTTCACGAGCTCCATTGATTCCAAGGATGTATAAAAGGAGGTACAAATGTCGAAATCCAGAGCCCTTGAGCACTCTCCTTGCACGGTTTGCACGCCTGGTTGCTTACCAGTTGCAAGGGCTTGAATATTGATTGACGTTTCTCGGGTAAATTCGAGTTCCTTCTTCTGCCGGTCCAAGCTAGTGACGCAAATAAGGTCCTTACTATTCGCAAACCCCTCTAATTTACCCACCTAAAATACTAGGTCTCCGTTTCTCGAAGTTTTCTTCCAGACTTTCGCATGCGGCGGACTTGTCCCATTTCCTTGAGTGTGGCGCGCAAGTATAACCCACCCGTTCGCAAGGAGTCCTTGGCGACGATCTTCCAGGGGGTCTGTTGAACGGAATTGACCAACCTAGGTCGAGCTCCCGCTGGCGACCTCGTGATCTTTCTATTGGATATATTTGGTGTGCTGGTACAGCCACTGCTTACTTAATTGTAGAGCGTACTTAGAATTTCCTTGCTACTGTAGGTTCTCTAGTGTTTACTGAGTTCCTACAGAGTATTCAATAGGTCATGAGCCCTGCCTGCGCTCAGTAGAACCAGTTCACTCACCTGAAGAATGTCCTACATCGACTTACTCCGCAAGTTGGGCGGGAAGAAATGCCGCGAGAATGATGATGTACGCAAACATCTCGACGACATGTACCGGATTCGAGACGAACTTGAATCACTCGGCAACCCACTTGGTGTCAGCGAGCGATTTTTCGCTGACAAGCTTATGTTCTCACTCCCGCACTCTTATGAATCCATCATTCATGCCATGATTCGTCTTGTGGACCTCCAAGGCCAAGACATCACTCCGGAACTCATCACAGCGACTGTACTAGCTGAGTACAACAGGCGGAAACCGAGACGGAGCACCCGCGGGAAGGAGTTGCCAAAGCCAATGTCGAGAGCGTCAGCAGCGCATGACCAGGAACGTCGCGCAGCAACATCGGCACCTCCACGAGTTGAGACGGCACCTGAAAAGGTCAACGACGCAACCGTTGACACCCCCACGTCAAACGCGAAAAGCGCTGAGCGAGAAGTGCCAGCGGACGGGTCGCACACCCCACAGAAACGGCCGCTCGAAGAGCGCGCCACGGCAGAAGTCGAGACGGCAGGAACAGAGGGCGAGACGGCCAAGGTAGCGAGAGGGCAAGATGCCCGCGCAGAAGGCCAGAGCGCGAGTGGTGACAAAGGTGTCGACCACGCGTACGCGCAACCCAAGGAGACCTGCGACGACCGTGAAGAGGTCGTAAAGATCGACGACAAGGACTCTCGGGTGGAGACGCCCAAGGACGAGACCACCACGACGAGACTAGATGCACCCCAGAGCATGCCGCTCGAGGGGGAGTGCACAGGACGGACGAGCGGCGGCAGCGTCAAACTGACCGCACGCAGACCAGGCAACGCCAAGGCCACTGAGGACCAAGGCGGCACCACGCAGAACGGTGCGAGCGCACGTACTAGCGCGTCGCACGACGACCATCCAGAGACGACGGACCCAGCAGGAACGTCGCAAGACCCTGAAGACACGACAGGTGACGACGCGCGTCATCCAGACGTGCCCCCAGAGCCGCCCGACGCAGTGGAATGCGCAGTGGCAGAGGCGGGTGTGGAACGGGTCGAGACGGCGACGACGACCGGGTCGAATGGGCGCACGGAGGTCGAGGAGGCCGCGCATGACGAAAGGCCAACCCCAGGCGGCGCAGAGGCAAGCGCACGGCCATGCGACGAGACGCACGACGTGTCGACGAACCCCACGCACGCTGAGGTCAAGCCCAGTGGCAAGACCGTTGTCGAAGGCGTAGCGCACGAATGCGCAGGTGCGGGAGTCGAAGAGGGCGTCGAGGGTGATCCCCCAGACGTTGGGATCGAGGAGGAGAGTGGCCAGGACGGCCGTAACGAGTCAGTCGAGGTGGCGAGGCAAAGCGCGCTGGTGCGCGAATGGTCGAGGACGACGGCTGACGAAGTTGGTCAGCGATCACCACCACCTAACGACGACGTACCAGAGCAACCCCCACACCTGCCAGCACCACCCAAACCTCCAGATGAAACCCCAGAACGACCGGACGACGACGCGCACGCTGAGCGCGAGGGGGAGTGGAACGAATTTGCGAGCCTTGAAGACGCGCGCCCCAGCGTTGAAGCGGCAGTGTCGCCAGCTACGGACGATGTCGACGACCCTGGGACACGTCTAAACGACCTGCAGAACGGGTCAAAATGGGTCAGTGTAAGCCCAGAGCGAATGGTCGACGAAGACGTACCTGGACGAGCTCAAGACGAGCAGGCCGCGTCGGATGACAAAGCGGACGCATCGCCAGCGTCATGGAGTGACGAGGACCCTAGGAACGTGCCCAAGGACCTGCACAACGTGTCGGAACAAGTCAGCGTACGACCAGAACAAAAGCCCAAGGCATACGCACCAAACGGACTCCAAAGCGAGCAACCCGCGACAGATAGCCTAGCGGACGCGTCGGGAGTGTCGTGGAGTGTCGAGGGTGCATGGGACACGTTGAAGAAGCTGCGGAACGCGTCAGAATGTGTCAAAGAACAGCCAGAGCGACTGGAGGAGGAAGACTCACCAAAGGGGACTCCAGGCGACCCAGACGACCCGAGCGGCGAAACGGCCGCACTACACGATGCCCACAGCACCAGGGAACGTCCCCAGTGCGATGGAAACGACCGCGTTGTCGAAACGAACGCACCATGTCGAGTTGGAGGGCCAGGAGGGCTTGAGGGCGTATGGAGCGAGTTGGGACGCGTAGAGGTCGATCCAAGCGGCGAAGACGTTCGCAACGGCGTCGAATGCGATGGCGAATGCCCCAGGACCAATGGCAGCAAGTGCCAGGCCAATCCGAGCGCGCAAAGTCGAAGTCCAGGGCCAGGAGGCCATTTGAGCGACCAGAGCGAAGTTGGAGATGTCGGAGCCAATTGGGACC
>JBBPRM010000756.1:0-12663 GCA_038092995.1 Xerocomus minutiporus | reverse complement strand
TGTCTTTAAGCGACCTCAACCTACATACCTCAAGGACGTGGTGCTCTGTGATGTCACTCAACCACCTTACCATACTCGGGCCCGCACTCCCTCGCGTGCGCTGCATTCGCATATATTTAAACCCGACGCGGACGAAATTCAGCCCGGCAAAGTGGCATTCGGAGAGGGTTCGACACGGATAATGTCTAAGGTCGCCGAACTTGAGAATGCGTTCTCTTCCTGAGAGCACGTCTCGGACCACATCACCGCGGTCTGCACCGAACCATGTGGACAGGCGTTCGCCAAGCATGGCGTGGGGATGTCGGAGGCTTGTAGGCTGGGGGAAAGTGAAGAGGGAACCCCCTGCACGCATGTGTGCTTCATATAGCTGCCACTGCACTCGACGGGCATGCACATCCCCCTTGGCCATGCGCTTGGCTGCCTCGTGAAGAAGAAAGGAAGAAACGTTGCATTCATGACGCTCGCCGCAGCAACGGGCGCTTTGATAGCATACCCGACCATCCAGCGTGGCACCCGCCTAGCTGGTCAACGTTAACCTTCACGATGCTAATTGTTGTGAAAATTGCTGTGGATGAATCGAGTCGATGAAGGCTGGTTACAACTATTTTACAGCAATCGATATATACACATATGTCAATCATTGTGTGACACTTCCACGCTGCGTCAGTCCGTGTTCCTGTGAGGAAGCTGCTACAATAACTGAAGAGGATGATCTCAGAGTACCCTAAAAAATAGCACAAGTGCGAAAGTGTGCCGTTTTGCCTTCCAGTATCTCTCCAGGAATGGCAGTTCGGTTAATCGTCTCACCACAACGATAGCAAAAGTGAGTATTACACCCGGGCGCAATGCACTAAAAAGGCACAGCACAATCTCATCAGAACCCGTATCGGGGAGGTTTGGCCGAGCAGGAATCGTACCGAGAGGTGGTTGCAGCCGTGAGTCTTCTGAATAGGCGTCTTGCAGTCTATATGTAGAAAAAAGGTCATATGACAACGCGCGACTGGAATTCAACTCACTGGGGCAGTACCGCCATCCCTGCTGTTTCATGAGGTGATCCAGCTCTGACGTTCCATCACAGGAGTGCTTTGCTCCATTCGGATCGATCGTTTGTTGGCACGTTTTGCACCACACATGGTCACATGCCAGAAAGGGGCAGTGGATTTCAGGACTGGCTTCGAGATCCTGTTTGTCGACGAAAGCCGAATGATGACATCTCCAGTTATGATAAACATAATATCTCATTGATAAATGCATGTAAAATGCACTTGCGACAAGTGAGTTGGATAGAGAATTGGGCGAGTTCCATCTCTACCCAAGTCTCCCACTGTTTTTCGGACACGCCAAGCAATTGCACGAGCGTACCCGGTATGGCTAAGCATAGTAAACACCAGTCAGAATCAAAAGCGAATGACATAAAGACTTACTTCCAGGATGTTTATTCTTGGCGTCTGCCATACAGACTGGACAGAGTACAGGGAAGCGATGATCCTCGATCTTGGTGCACACATGCCCATGCGCGCAAGTTCTGCAAATTTCGTGTCCACACACATCAATGCGAACGGCGTCATCCTCGGGGAAATCATCTAAACAGACGCCGCAATGATATTGGCGTTGGGCCGTCTGCATGAGCTCGTGTTTTTGCATGAGGAGGAAATCGTTTTCGGAGTCGAAAGTCGCTTGAAGCTGAAGCGCAAACTGTATACTGGGATCCATCTCGTCCTCGGTTTCGGCAAGGGTTTCGCGTTCTCTAGCAGGATAGAAAGCTCGAGTTAACTGAGAGCCCCGGACGATCAAGGCACGAGAGCGACGGTGGCGTGTTTTCGGGCTGCGACATCGTGGCGATACTTAAGCGCTCCCCAGTCATGAGCGCTTCTTGTTCCGCTCCCACGACGTCGGCTGGGTTTCGCAGTAATCTTTTCTCGCTTAAAGTTCTACGCTCCTCGTGTCTTTCACCATGCCTCCTCGTCGTTCCGCTCGTGCTCGCTCTACAGTCCCTCCTGAAGGGGGCCTCGCGACGCCTGAAGCCATCTCGGATCCTGGGGATAGCCCTCAGGCATCCTTGGATGGGATTTCACCTTCTTCTCCTCTCTCCACTTCTCCTGCTTCCTTGGACCCTATCAGTCCTTCGGGGGCCACCGTCAGCAAAACACTGATTTTCACACAGCATGTACAGACTAGTACAGAGCATACAGACTAGTACAGAGCATACAGACTAGTACAGAGCATACAGACTAGTACAGAGCATACAGACTAGTACAGAGCATACAGACTAGTACAGAGCATACAGACTAGTACAGATTGTACACACTCATACAGTGTCACATAATATGACCCCATCTGCTGTCATGTTGATAGCTTACGATGCTCGTATACCGTCTGCCCTCGCACAAAATGCTCCCATATGCTTCCATCCGTTGGTAGCTTATGATGCGATGAGTGATCCTCACGCGCCTGCACGTTGTCAAGAGGACACCATTCCTTAGCTGAAGAGAGCCGCAGGGGGCGTATGATCATGGTCTAACGACGATGGCAGATGCGCGGTTGTATTCGGGGGTGTTGAATGTAGTTGAGTCAGTAGTAGACTTAAACCTTAACTTGGACTTGGTTGTCCCAAACAATTCTTTACTAGATAATGTCGTCAGCTTCGTCGAACATCGTCTTCGACGACATATTCACCATCAATGCGATCGACAAGGAGGGTAAAAAGTTCGACAGAGGTGCTGAGATCCATGCAATCGTTACTAGCAGCATGCTGATTTCGACTGGCAGTGTCGCGGCTGTACGCTCGCTCGAAAAATCACGACATGGACACGACTCTAGATTACAATGTCGAGCTATTTCCCCTTGTCGAGGGTCAAAGTTTCGCTATGGCGCTTGCTTCGTCCCTGATCCCGTCCGGGGGAGGCGATGGTGTCGAGACAGAAGACAAGGACAGGGACGTTTGGAGGCCTGATGGGAAAGGGGTGAAAGGTCTAGAGGAAGAGTACGACTATGTGATGTATGGCAAGGTAAGCAAACCATGTCAATGACATGGTCTTGGTGACCGAGCGATGGTGCAGGTGTACAAATTCGACGGAGGAGGAGAGATAGTGTATGTTCCATCCCGAGACCTGATAGATCGAGTGCTCAGGCATTGACAGGACCGTATACGCATCCTTTGGCGGCCTGTTGTTGTCGTTGACAGGTTCTTTTCGGCACATGGCTGGCATCGTTCTCGGTGACCCCGTCTTTATCTTACTCAGAAAATGAGCCGCGCCAGATTCAAGCGACAAACGGCTATAATTCTGTAGACTGAAACTATCTTACAATGTTAGCCCAGAGCCCAGTCAAGCCTCCATCTCGTCTAAAACTTGCTTCGAGTGCTCCTTTGCACCCTCCGAAACGTTGGGATTCTTCAACGTAGCCTGTGGGCGTGTGCATGTCAGCAAAAACGAACCACTCTTACTGTCAAGATGCAAACCTTGTGACCGCCAATAATGTTACCAACATTCTTCCCCTCATCGTCATGACGCTGCTGCTCGGGAAGCTCACTGCGACTTTCCATTTCCTCGAGCACTTGCTTCGAGTGTTCCTTGGCCTCCTCAGAGACATGCGGGTTCGCCATTGTTGCCTCTGCAACACGGGTTAGACCTTACCAACGTCGAGGCGTAGACTGGTGCGTACTGTGGCCTCCAGCGACCTGTACGCATTGTCTCAGTTCACGATATTCGAACGACAGGTAGGTAAGACTCACGTTACCAGGGTTTGCCATGTTCAAGATGTTGGATGGTGGGTGGGTAGAGGAAAGTGCTGGGGTCGACGGCGAGCGCGCCTGGCCTTATATATGTTTTCTCGGAGGCTACGTCATCGATACTCGTCGAGATTGGAATATCGTGTGCGCTCATCGATGAAGTCACTAACCTCTCGGCATCAACTCACGTGACTAATTGGAGCATTGCACAACAACACGGCAGTCCGTCCATACCAAAAACACTGGTAAGTAGTAATTTAGGAGGGCAAGACCTTGCCGGGGTTCATGATATTCAACGGGTCAAAGATCTGCTTAATCCTCCTCATCCACTCTATGCTGACATCACTCTTCGAGTATCGGAGCGCGTTCATCTTCATTGATCCAATACCATGTTCGGCAGATACAGAACCTTTGTGCGAGGCTTGTGGCATCGTTAGCAACATCATCTCATGGAAGGCAAAGCTAGAACGCACCAACAAGTTCGTAGATGAATGGCTCAAGTGCTGCTTGCAGTTCAGGACGGTAACCATGCTTGGCAACAGCATTCAAGTGAAGGTTCCCTGAAAGAGCGTAAGTAACACGAATCTGACAATCTATGCTGGGAATACTCGCCATCGCCAACGTGTCCGTATCCCATCACTTTCGAGATCGCGTGATCCCCATACAGTCCCTTTGAGATTAGATGTTCGCGGACGGTGTCTACCACGCTTTGGAAGTCTACAAGTGGGACAGAGACGTCGTATTTGTATGGCTTTCCTTCCTTTTGAAGGCATTCTGGCAATCCTTCCCTTAGCGCCCAAAGGGAGGCAAACTGAGCCGGCGACTGTGACAGCGTTCCGGTGTAAATAAGAGGTTCGTCGGCTGACAACAAACTCTCAAGTAAGTTGTGTAGTTTCTGTTATCAGCCATGTCGAGTCGAGGTCAGCCGGAGATCGGTTGACATAGTTGAATGCCATTACCTCCAAATCATGCTCTTGATTCCCGCCACTTGTCTCGACAAGGACAAAGCACTTTGCATCACCGATCTCGTCCGCATTTAGAATGGGTCCCAGGCCATGTTCAAGACCCATGTCGTAGGCGGTGCGGTCTACGTATTCGAAAGCGGACAAGATTTCGCCCAACTGCCGTTTCACCGTCTGGAAAAGCGGAAGAACATTCTTGAAATGGGGCAATGCCAAGAAAATGTTGTTGGACGCGTTGGGAGCCGGTGGGGTCAAAATGGATACTCCGGTAATTACACCAAGAGTTCCTTCTGCACCGATGAACAATTGCTTAAGGTCATAGCCTGCAGGACGAGTGAGATTGGGGTACTTGGACTTGTTTCGCAGGAGATGGCACACCAGTATTGTCCTTGCGTAAAGTGGACAGCTGGTCAAGCACAGTACCATCTGGAAGCACGACTTCGAGACCGAGTACGGTGCCGTGAAGAGAACCATAACGCAAAAGGCGAAGGCCTCCTGCATTTGTAGAGACATTTCCACCTATCTGACAACTTGGTGAAAGTGAGTCATAGAGAAGGAACGAGTACGAGTACTCACCTGCCTTTGGCACCAAGGTCAAGTGGTATGATGTGGTTGTGAGGGGCAATATGGTCGCTGAGAGATTCTAGAATACATCCCGCGTCTGTGACCAAGATACCTAAAGCGAACAAGGTCGGTTGTATGTTACTCGGGATAAGAACTGGGATGTGAGTGTTTACCAGATACCGGGTCAAAAGAGCGAACATTGTTCAATGCTCCCAAGCTAAGAACGATTTCCTTTTGTAATGAGATGCTTCCCCCGACGAGACCAGTGTTCCCGCCTTGGGGTACTATTCCGATGCGACGACTGGCGCAGAACTTGACGATGTCACTAACTTGTTGTGTTGTACGTGGACGCAAGACGGTATTTGCATGTCCATGGTATTTTCCCATCCAGTCTACGTTGTAAGGGGCAAGGTCATCGGATGAATTCGAGGTCGGGGGAAGGGTGGAAAGGATCGCGCTTGGCGGAAGTATTTTTGAAAAGTGAGCGAGGTCATCGGGTGAGACGGTGTTGAGATGGGCGAACGAAGGGGCGCTATGGACCCATCTACGGGGAAACCGAGCGGACTGGAGACGCACGGAAAACATGACACGAATGTCACTCTTGACGTGACAGCATGACGAGTGTTACAGATACCACGTGACCGCATACCGTGGGAAATATGTGGTCGAGAAGGAACACCGTCCATCCGTGTATTCCTCCGCATCTTCCACTGACCGTGCCATCGCCTCTGCGCGATTCTGCGCACCCCCAACCTCCTCCTCCTCCTCCTCCTCCCTCCCTGACACCGACCCAAATAATGCTCTCTGTCCACCCTCAATCTTTTCACCAGTCATCTCATTCCCTACCACTTGACTCCAGACCTGCACTGGGCCCCAGTAACGCCCTGCAGATATCTCCAGAGGACGCTGAGGCAGTCAGTATTCATAGCCTCCCCGTTGGCCATGTTTCTGTCGTCCGTTCTCCTCCTTACCGACCATCAACCGCTCGATCACCCTCCGACACCTATGCAACCACCCCCACTCACCTGCATACACAATCAGCCAGCGTGTCAGTCATGGGGCGTCGACCAACCCTGGAGGTAAATATCCGTGCTCTTGTTCCGTGCACTTCCCCCAGAACCTTAAACTTTGATATAGCCACCACGATTTAACAACCGTCTTTCTGGCTTTTTCTCAAATCTTATTCATCGTCGCGATACAATCACCTCTGCGAACGCTCGTCTTGATCATGAAGATCCATCAATGACACCTGTTGCAGCGCTGTCGGAGGCGGACTCCAGGGTACATTCTCCGGCCCCCGTCCGGCCACCGACGCCTCCGCCTCCACTACCTCCACCCACACTCCATGAGTTGGGCCTTTCATTATCTGCCATTACCGTGGACCTTTCGCCTTCGCACTTCAGTTCCCCCCCTGCAGGCGGGGCCTTTTTGGCCCCCCATTATCTCCTCCTCTGCCATGCGCAAGGCTTGGATGTTCTCCCGCTCGTCTCACCCCCAGCTCCTCAGCCATATGCTCTCGTGCGTAGAGTCGCTTTTAAAAGCGTCGTTGTAATGGAGCACCGTGCCGTGTTGGTAGCAATAGCGGGTCGCAGGGATGGTGTTCGAGTATACGCTTTGGAGGAAGTTAAAAAGGCTGTGGAGTGGCGCATAGAAGTTGAAGTCCGTAGAGAACGTGAACGGTCACGCAGGGAAGAGTCGAAAAAGGCAGGTCCTGGAAGCTCGGGCGTTGACCAGCGGGATTCGTCAGAAAAGCGGAGTAAAATATCATTGTCGACTCCACCAATTGCCGAGTTGCAACAAAACAGCAAGTTTGCTTCGAGATCACTATCAATATCCACTCCTGTCGCACCAAAGAAGCCAAGGTTACCGACAGCCCAACCGCCGTCTTCGTTTCCCCCTCTTGGCCAGCCCCCACCTTACACTAGCATACCAGATGAACGACCCCCTTTGCGAAGTGAGCGATCTTCGGTTTCAGTCAACATAGCTCGTTCCAGGCGGTCGTCACTCTCTTTGGTAGTTGTTCCCTCTGTTCCTTCACTTTCTCCTTCAGTGTTAAATGCGGGCACGGTTACCATTCCGAATGCAAGAGAGGTATCGAAGAACGCCGATTGGTTTGAAGCCAGCGACGAGGAGGCTATTGACATATTAACGGCAGGTGCAAGCGGAAGTCAAGCGTTGGATGAACGGACAAGTTCAATTCCACCAAGGAACGGCGATCAACATGATATCATGAGTGGCACTGCCGCTGCACTTCCGGTCCGAAGCCACGCGGTTCAGTCCCACCGGCGAAATCGTCCTCCAACTCTTGATTTCAATCTTTCCAGTGCGAATGGAGCTCCTGTTTGTCTCGTTATTCTTTCCCGGTCGCTAGTTCTTTCTTACCATTCACCAGGCTTCGCCTTCCGCGATTCATCAAAGTACTGCCATTCATGACTCTTACGAAACACAACCACAGCAGTTTTCGCTTGATGTGGATGTTGATGAAGACGACGACGACACGGTTCCCGTTCCTGGAGAACGGATTACACTTGTTCAGGCACTGCTAGAAAGCAGACTCCCTGGGTTACCACCCGCAGGTACCATTCAACCTCAGGAACCAATCCTGATTCGTGGATCGACTCCAGCGACGGGCGAGGGTGGTCTCCCAGTAACATCTTCCTTATCGGATGCTCCTTCTCGTAGTCGTAGTATTTCCAGCCATCCAGAAAGACGACGGCGTTGGTCTGTTTTTGGGAGTATCTTCAATTCCACCGGGTCGCAAGACATGAGAACATTTTCCTCTTTTCATGATGCTCCCATGGATTCTCCTGCGTCATCAACCTCTTTGACGATTCCTGAAAGTGAATGCAGACCTCTAGCCCGCTCGCTCTCTAATCGCACACGGCCTTCGGCGACTACGACTGGTGTTACTCCTCGACCATCCACTTCTGGAGACCCCCACCTTCCACACAGCCCACCTTTGCCCACTCCTCCCTCCAGTTCAGGGTCAACGTCTCCGCACAATCTACTCCCGCGATTTTTTAGTGCCGCATTCACTTCACGCCGGTCGGATAATCGGCCTCCGACGTTATTGGTGAAGAACATTGAGACTGACTCGAGAAAGAACAACCACCACTCTCTGCCGACTCCCCAAGCACCACCTCCAAAACTTGAATATGTGAAGCTCCCCGGAACCAAGGGATCCATTCTCATTAAAGCAGTTGAGACTCAAAAGAAAAGGTATGGTCAATATGGTATAACTCATTTATTTCTAACTCTGTGGTAGTTTCCTGGCCATTCTTTGCGGAGAGAACGGAGAGAAGGTGGAGCTGTTTGCTGGAACATACAGAACAGCCCTTGGTCTCTCTCGTACTTTCATTCTTCCTGACTCTCCCAAGTCCCTCGAGCTACAACTGCAAGGTGATGACCTCGTGGAGGTTTTCTTGGTATTTTCCCAGAATGTTTTTGGGTTGGAACCTGCAACGGTGAGGGTACGGGAGGTCCGTATCGGGCGCGCTGAGCGAAGGGCTGCTCGGCGGAGGGTGAGGGAAATCCGAAATGGCCAGAATGATCTTTTTGACACCGATCCACAAATTCTTGAGGATGATGACAATGCCAACCTTGGCATTAGTGTCACTGTACCATCCGGCCAGGATCTACTCTCGCGCAACAATTCCACTGCGCATCTCCTCGAGCCTGTCCATACGCCTACAGGAAGCAATGATGCAGATGACTCAGCCCTGGCGCACGCTGAGGAATTGGTTGCCCTGGCTTCTGCTCAAGTCGGACCTTACACAACATTTCAGCAGCTATCATTTGCCCCGAAGATTCCTCTTGCTACTATCGCTGACGACTACATCATACCTCCAACATATGCTGATTTTCTCGGTTATCGCGCAGAACATGAGCCGGACACGTACGGGGATGGTAGAAACCTTGCGTCCATTCAATTTAGTCCACCTGGTTTACCCATGCCAGCACCAGCACCTCCGTCGAGATGGTTCTATCGTGATCCCAAGGGTATTGTCCATGGTACGTCGCGTTTCTGGCATAATGCGAACGTTCATTCACAATAAGAATAGGGCCTTGGAAAGCAAGTTTGATGCAGGCTTGGTATAAGGATGGGTTACTTCCGCCTGATCTCCCAGTTAGCAAAGAGGAGGACAATGAGTATATTTTACTCAGAGATCTTAGGCAACAATGCATCGACCCGGTTCACCCATTCCGCTCGGCCCCGCCCCTCCCAGTCGTACAACCTCTACTTCCTGATGAGCCAAAACCTTTGCTTTCACCCATTTCTCTGCTTGTTCAGTCCCGGCATTTTGGTCCACCTGCATTATTCTTTTCTTCCCGAGGTGGGCACAGCACGTCCATTGTCGATGCTCGGGGACGTTCCGTGCTCAGGGGAAGATTCTTGTGGAGCACGGACGAAGAAGTCAACTCCAAGCTGAATGCTCCGCGAATGGGCGACATCAAGAGGCTCGAAGCTTTTGACGTGAAAGACCGTTCTGTGATTGTTGCAATGCGACAAGGAGGGCTGGAAGCAATGGACCTTGGCGACGCGTTGCTCAAACCAGCAGACGAGTCACGTGCGGTCTTGCCGCATTTTCTCCCTTCACCTGCCAATATGAGCAGACGAGAACCTTTTGTGTGGAAAATAGGAACTCCCATTCATTCTCCCAGTGGTGGTTCTGCTCTGGCCGCCAGGACAAAGACTGGTTATTTGGGAAGGAAAGCCAGCTATCCTTCAGGAAAATCACCATCCAAGGGCGATTTCGCAACCATCAACGAGGGTGAGCAAGAATTCGTGGACGAAATTGCTTTTCTTGGACGCACTGGTAACGAGGTTTACCTATGTGAACGCAATGGTGGCGCATTCAGGATACTGAGACTACGTCCTGACACATAACCAACATTCCATGTTCGATCTTTTCATTTTCTTACTTCGTCCCTCGCTTTCCTTTACATCATCATTCACTATATATCTATCACACTTGCAGATACCTTTGATACCTATATCCCATTCATAACCAACTATCTCATAGTTTTGCAGCTGTCTTGCGTAGATCAACTTTCAAGATCTTGCCAGTGGACGTTTTCTACAAATGCGGAGATAAATATGCAGCAAGGCGGTTCAAAAGAAAACACGTTTACTGGGAGTTTATCGACTACTCGGACCCACTCAGGACAAGCAAATCCTGGTAAAAGTGTGCGCGCATGGCGCTTCAATTCCATCTCGAACCCTGCATGATCGCCAGACCATGTCTGAAGATGTTCTGGTCGGAGAATGACGAAAGCCATTGGACGCTCACCCCACTTGGGATGAGGCCTCGCAACTACAGCCACCTCAAGAACTTGTGGGTGGCTTGCGAGTTCTTGATACGCATCAGTGGGAATGACGATATTTTTAAGAAGTCCACTTACCCAATTCTATGGCAAGGCTTGATGCGTTCTGCCCGAGTATGAACACCATTATCACGTGCATCAACATCATCATACTTACCTCTCCGCCTGAGATTATGATGTCCTTGCTTCTATCCATAATCTGTACGACACTGTTCGGGTGCATCACTGCGAGGTCACCAGAATTGAAGTACCCTCCTCTGAACGCCTTGCGGGTAGCTTTCGAGTCCTTAAAGTACTGCCACAGTGCAATGTCATGTAAAGATTTACTACTTGATGAATGCCATCTCCCACCTCTTTCATGACAATGTTGCCCCGCGTCACGACCTCGCCCACCGTACTTCCATTCTTGGGCACGTCAATGAGCTCTTGATCATTCTCGTGCCTTGGAGGATATACAACTCGGACGTTTTGCGCAGTGGCAAAGCTATGTCCTTGTCGCGCCATCAACTTTGCACGGTCTTGCAGGGATAGTGATGTCCATGAAGATTGATCGTAACAACGCGTGAATGGTCCATAAGTCTGTGACCAACGTAATTCATCGTCGTTGAAAGGTAACCAGGTAGCATACCTCGCTGGATATAAATCTCGAATCGGACAGCAAGGCAAACAAATGAAGAAAAGACTCACGTGAGGCCATATACGTGGACAGGCTTGATCCCAATTTGCTCAAGTTGACCGATCAGCTGAGCGGTCGGTGCAGATCCAGCAATGATGGCAGACACGGGATGTTGCAGAGGTCGCTTGGAGGGATCGTTGGCGATTCCAATCTAGTTCACACCTGTTATTATGTGATAATGACTCATTGATAAAGAAAGAGACCTGCACTGTTGGTGCGCCACAGTAATGTGTGACACCAGAATTGAGTAGAATAACAGTAGCAAGAGAGGAGGGAAAGGAGTACCATAGATAACAGGACTCGCGATCAATCCTTGAGAGTACACAAGTAGTGATAGTGTTGTCTGATCATTGGAACAAATACCTACCGTGCCTCAAAAGCGTTCGCCACTGCTGCAAGGTAAGAACCTGAAATTCAGCTTCAGTTATTACGCAAGTGTGGAGAAAGCATAAATAGAAACCTCGCAGGGTAGTGATGACTCCTTTAGGCTGAGACAACATCAGATAATCGTCTAGGGAGTTGGTTATCCGAGCGCACTCTACCAGTAGTGCCAGAACTGTAATTGAGTAGAATTTAGGCATGATAACCTCCAAGACATGAGCTCTTACGTGTAACAGAGCACCGCAGGAGCATCTTCGTTGGGTTCCACCTCAAGGCCAGCCCAACCTCTCTCCGAACTGAATTTCCGACCAGCGCTCAGAAAGTCTTCGTATGGATCCCCAAGCCTACCGGTATCGTGGCAGACGATGCAAGTAACCTTGGTGTTAGGTAAAAGATGCAAATACTCGTGATCAACAAGTATGAGCTTGGACTCGCTGTGCTCCAGAATATAGGCGATTTCTGGAGGAGTTAGGCGTGTGTTGATGGGAGTAAGAATGGCGCGAGCGGCGAGAACACCAAAATGAGCATCTAGATCCCTGGGTGAATGTGCGCGGACTGAATTATGGTGGGAAGATTTACCTGCAACCATGGGGCTTGCGAGGGCGGCAGGCCGATCAATATTTCTTTGGAAACCGTGCGGACACTCACGAATTTGGAGCCAGGACTGCTACGCGATCACCTGGGCGAATTCCTGAGTGTATGAGTGCATAGGCCAAATTCTGTATACGTTGAGCCCTGGAATGACGCGGAATGAGCCAGAGTGATGGGTGCGTGGTCCCGCGCGTCACCATATGCTGTATGAGTAGAAAGCGGGGTGGTCTGCATCTGGGTGTGCCAAGGCGAGCTTGTCTGGGTATACAAGGGCGGCATGCAATAGAAAGCTGAGAGGGTTCTACAGAAGATGTGAGATAAGAAATGTAGACTTGGTTAGAGGACACACGAGGGGGTCGTAGTTTACGGGTGCTGCGTTGATAGGCTTTTGGAGGTAAGCAACGTTTGGAGGTGGAATACTGGACATGGTTGTT
>JBBPRM010000755.1:0-12674 GCA_038092995.1 Xerocomus minutiporus | reverse complement strand
ACTTTCCCTAGTCTCCAGGTACATCTCCCTCGATAATCACCAGAGACACACGTCAGTGCCATTTACCATCGAAAACCCCATCGCTGACATGAGCGGAATGGAACCGTAGTCTTGCTTGTCTCAGCGCGTAGCGAGTCTCATTGCATGGGTTCTGGATCTTCATGGCAGCCGTTGGATTTAATCTGCCACCCTGACTCTACCCTCCCTGTTCTTTCACGGGTTCTGTGGATAGCTCCTGGCATTCTCAAGCAATGTCTAGTTATCTCTTGGAGCCCCGTCACGTCGTCATCAAGCGACTCCGACGAGTAATATACCCGTCTTCGACTTTCGTCATTTTCTAGACACGCCACATCGTATCGCAAGACGCGAAAAGGCCAACAAGATACGCGGACATGGATGGCCGCGTCCAGCAACGCGACGACAACGCCATGGAAGTAACCGACGGATCTAAACGACTGTGACGTGTATAATATGTCATCTTTACCGCTGCTGTGGCGTCAACGAAGATCACCGGGGCTCCCAGGCGTGCTGGCGTTTCATCATCCCGTTGGGATTCGGTCCGAGAGTCGTGCCGGGGGAAGATAACGTAGGCGATAACCAAAGTGGCCGCGCCGGATTATTTTGGGTGGATCACAAATTTTCACGTCGTAGAGGGGGACTCATTGAATAAAGCACAAAGGAGGCCGCGGCATGGTATTCATCAAAAGCGGGCCCCGTTTGTTGTTATTGAGGTACTGGGAACAAGAACGAGTCAAATTTATTTTTGACGCGGTCGTTTGATTGCTGTGATGCGCACTCTCTGCAGGAACGTGGTCTAGGCTTGTACAACGTGATCGGGCCATAAAGGCTATTGGCAAACCACAATTCCTAAACCATACGATCAGCGAGCGAGCCCTTGACCCAAATTGATTAGAAGCTTTTCGACAGTTTGCAGCCCCGCTGGCGTCTCCTATTGCAAATGCATCTTCATAATGCACATGTGGTATGTTCTCGCATCACCGTTAGACCATTTTCTCTCTCGCCAATGACTTGTGCATAACACTTCGTCTTCGGCAGTTGAGTCCGATAGTACTCTTTGGCCGTGCAAGGTGCCATCACCCAATCAGCATTGAATGCATTACTGTAATCATCACTGATAGAATGCTAGCAATTGTATTTGACTGATAAAGCAAGACATGTAACATTATCAATATTATCCTCGTCATCTACTGTAACGGATAGTTTGACCCTCGCGAAGATTTAACCCGACGGCTTCAACAGCGTCCTCAAGACCCTATTTCTCGTCGTCAATATGATCTCCTACTTTTCACCGATTTTAATGGTCCACTGTAATATTCTTGAGTATGCATAGGCGAAAACCTGATTGTGTCGTCCGACCCAACGACCTTGACAAGCTCGCGCCACGATAATCACACGGGAATGCGCGAAGCCTCAATGCACAACTTGGGCAGTTCCTGCCCAGCCCAACATCATGTCAGGTGAGTCTACCCGGAGTTGAGTCCTTGAGTGATCGCCTCCTGGAACGCGTCAAAGACACACTTCCAGGACAATTACCTACAACGATCAACCAGAGATAGTAACGACAACCCGCAATTCTGGCCGACTTTGTGGAGTTCTATTGTTCTTGTGGGATTTGCAGGGGAGAATTTTGATCAAGTTTGTGATGAGCAATCGTGCATATGGGATTAAGCGAGCATATATGCGCACACAGAAGGTATGGAGGAGCGTCAGAAGAGTGCTGGAAATGGAGAGGACAACTTGCTAATGAAGAAAAAATTAGATGTGGGCGAGTGAGATGGAAAGGGCGTACGTCGACGAGATCGCATGATTTAAAGCGAAAGTCAGGCTCTGCGATCAAGAGACGTCCGTCATGCGACATACGGGGGAGGTGAACCTGAGTGACGAAAGCGCACCTGGGACAGGAAAGGTGAGAAAACTGGAGACGATGCTCGTTTTTTGGCTTCCACAGGGGTCCATACCCAAACAACGAGGTACCTCGCCTTCGAATCCAGATAGACACGTGCCCACCGAACCAACCCTGCAAGCAAAAAAAAACCCATACCACCCACCTAAGGAGAAAACGGAGATCTCGGTAAATCAGGAAATGCGCCGCTGAAACACGTCTGCCAAAACTCTGATGCCGAGTACGTGTCAGTAAGTGGTCATGAACATCGAGTGTTGTAGGATGCACACCCCAATGCCGGGATAAGAAAAATCAAAAACTTGACTGGTTGACCTGAAACAGTCACGTTCCCTCATCCAAGGGCCCTGCCACCCGGCCGAAGTAACACGAAAGTAAATCAAATCAATGATAGGGAGAGGACGTATAGGACACCCAACGAACCTTTGATCGATATCATGTTTGATATCGTTTTTCGTCCCACATAATGGGCCACATTCCAGGATTAGGAGAGGCTACAGGAGGCAACAACATTGCAAACAGGGAATATTTCAGGTGATGGACCATGGATTCCAGTGGCATACTCGCCAGTAGGACTGAGAGTGGGGCCGTAACGGTAATACCTCGCCGACGGCGTGACTTTGGGGTATTTCAATGGGGACGGACGACTCACCAACGCACCGGCGTCACTGAACCCGGCTTAGACCAATGCTGCTAATATCACAGTCCAAGTGCCACAGTCATCTATATTACTTATCAACTGAAGTCAGGAGCGCGGATGAAACTTCCGATGAAGTGCGGAGATGATGCGCTAAAAATTCGTGAGTTCGTTGCTAACATTGTTTGCTATTTGGCACCCCCACTCATCGTCTACTCACCATCTTCGTCTAGAGTACCATGAATATAAGCAATACAACTCAAAGAATGGATCCAATTATGTATGTTTCGATTGATTTATTACGCACACGTTGAATATGGTGGATTTAGAGCGAAAACAATCGCCATTAAAGGTGGGCTCGCCGTTAGACATTCTGTTGCATGCCTACTGATCTTTTTTAGACATTCAACTTCTCGCTCAAGCAAAGCGTAGACGTGGATGTGCAAGGCAATACTATGTCGAATTTCGCGTAGGCGATTCAAATACCCCGCGGCTGACGAAGGAAGCAAAAGAGACAGGAAATGCCATAGCTTGGGGAGATAATTGGTTTTTGTGGGTACACGACCTTCGTTCTATGCCTGAAAACTAAGTGTTGTCAGTGACGGAGGCGATCACTCCGTTCTCGTCGTCAAGGCTTACCAGAAGCACCGCTGCGGCGAGGACAGATTGGTCGCAACTCTCACTAGCACCATTAGTGAGGTATTGCAAAACCTGAAGGATGGAGGTACGAAGACAATCCATGTGGCATATCTATTGACGCGATGTGTACGATCAAGTGCTTGAAGAGACTCTTGTAAAGAATGCCGATTTGAGGATCACAATCAAGTTTTCCCTCACCGTTGAGTCATGCGAAGATGCCAATGCAGTAGAGCGTCAAGCCGCGGACGCTGTCACCAAGGCTACTGGAGGGCTTGGGCCACTCGGCTCCTCTCCCCAAGCAATTGGTCAATTGAATTCAGCGGTCGACACCAGCACAACTATCATCACCAAGTCACAGACGTTCGAGACCACCTGGGGCGTTCTATTGGAGAGGATGGCGCTGTTCAACAGGATTGTCGCTGACATTGCTGCGGTATTTGTGTTCATTTACTTTGTTCACATTTTCTACATGCGACATAGATCCACCCGTATGCGTCTTTGGCTTGGTCTGTTATTTCTTCTGCGAACCAGGTGTGTCTGTTATTTTCTACTTCGTATTGTCACTGATCGATTGCGCTCACCAACACAGCTGCTTGTAAACCAGAGAAACCGCGACGGCCAGATTATTCGCTTAGCAGGCACGATGAGCGACGTCTTCTCGTTCGTTCACGACGCCGAGCCATTGAAGCCAATCAAGGCACATATGAATACCATCACATTTCTGATCCAGCAAGTGACAGAGTGCGGCTACTTTATTGCTGAATACACTAAACAGAAGAGCTTCTGTGAGTCCTCCTCCTCGACTTCATGATGACCACTATGCCAACTGTACTTCTAGGGATGCGGGTGGCGAAGTACACGATCTCTGACATCGATGCGAGGATTACCGATTACGAGAACAAGTTACGAGAACTCAAGACCGCATTCTTGGAGCAAGTCACTCTACAGACTGGGGTTACTGTCGTTCGTATGATGAATGCCGTGGAGCACACTGGTAAGCCATACTCCTCTGATTGCAATTAGATTGTAACGATGTGTAACACAGCGGAAACTGTCGACCTGAATGACATGCCATATGCACTCGGTGCTAGATATGCGGAAGAGAAGGCTTGTTTGACGGGGACTCGCGAGGCCCTCATACGCGAGATTTGTGACATTCTCAACAATCCCGCTAAAGATGCTCCGCGGGTGTGTCTTCTCACCGGTCTCGCTGGATCAGGAAAGTCTGCGGTTGCGCACTCCATTGCTCGACTATACGAAGAACAGGAGCGGCTAGGGTCGTCGTACTGTTTCTCCAGCGCTGACGTTGCGAGGCGGAATCCAGAAAATCTTTTCAGCACTATTGCGCGGGACCTCTCTGACCACGATCCTCAGTACAAGTCTGCGCTGTGGAAGATTGTAAAGGACAATCGAGCTCTTCGCACGTCGACATCCCCCGTGGAGCAAGTGAAACGTCTTATCATCGAACCTAGCAAGCACCTCCATGTTATTGGACCGTTAGTCATCATCATCGATGCTCTTAACGAAAGTGGAGATTCAGCAGATCGTCGACAGCTCTTGCGAGTCGTCTCTACCCAATTCGCTGAGAATGGCCTACCGCAGAACCTTCGGTTCCTAATTACGACCCGACCAGAAAGCGACATCCTCGCTGCGTTTTCATCTGGTCTACGTTTCGTTCATAAACAAATGGGCGACATTCCTGATCGGATCGTCGACGGAGACATTGAAAGGTTCATTCGTCACTCCCTTCATCAGTACCCCGAGCTCGAATCTTCTTGGCCCAACAAGGATTGGTGTCGCGTGCTCGTCCGTCATTCTCAACATTTGTTTCAGTGGGCATCGACTGCGTGCAACTTCATTGAAGGGGATGGTACTGCAGGGCTCGACCCTTGCGAGCGCCTTGAAATACTCGTCGAGAGTGGCCGCGACGAATCTGTCCGTCCGCTTGACAGGCTTTACCGGACCATTCTAGAACGACAATTTACGCTGGATAGCGCTCGACGCCAGTTTCATGATGTGATGGCCATCATCCTGTCACTCAACGAGCCATTATCACTAGCCACGCTTGCTGCTCTTTTTGGCAGTACCCTGAAAGCCCGGGAGATCGTGAAGCCCCTGGGGTCGTTGCTGGACGGGGTGTGCAACGAAGAGAAACCCATTCGCCCCCTTCATACATCATTCCGTGACTTTTTGCTAGACGAGACACGCAGTCGCACTTTCCATGTAGCCATCCTGCCCCAGCATTCCCTCTCCCTTGGACAAGCATTGCTCATATGCATGCGAAATATGCTCCGGTTCAACATGTGCGATCTGAGCGACTCCCGACTCCGCAACACTGAGGTCCCTGACCTGACTGATCGGTTGAATAAGGCCATTCCGCCCTGACGACGCCCTCTCCATCGATGTGGACCGCGGCTTCAACGCGTCGTTTGCGGGGACAATGTTCCGTTCCAGTTCAATGTGAGCGCGCTCACGAGTTGATCGACATTGAGGGTGGTGTCACGACCTATTGGAACGACGAGTGTTGCGGCGCTTGGCTTTTTCGAAGTTCATGTCGGTGGAGGGCATGATACAGACAGAATTGCTGTAATCTATATATCATGAAGCGAGCAATCCTTTGTCCAGTCATGAACTTGGACCTCCATAACTTGCGACAGAAAACAAGGTAAGCAGAAGGTACAGTACCACACGGCGATCGACAGCCAGACATACATATTAGATCGGACACTAGATGCTACACTCTTTCTCGCCGCTCTATAGTTTTGCTTCCACCCACGACGCCGCGCACTCGGCCTGCCCACCTGGTATATCGTGCAAGAGTACAATGCACAGCGTGGTGACGAGGTACACCGCTACGCTCGCATATACCGGGAAGGACCGGTCAATGAAGAGGAGCATCCCGCCCAACAAGGGTGCGATCATCCCGCTTCTAAAAAAGGGTGATCAAAAGTGACAAGAGACGAAAAGAACACGTACATATGTGACAGCGCCGACGCAATGCCACACGTCATCCCCCTCACCTTGGTCCCAAATGCATACATCGTGTGCCCAAATTCAATCGCGTCTGATAAAGGCCGTCGAATCTGACTCACCGTAGCGCTCAGATTGATCCGAACCGAGCTTACGCGGATAAAGAACGGACTCTGCGCGAGCGTACGGCCGTCAGGATGGTCGTCGTTGCGAGCATGTGGCGTCTCCCAAGGGAGCTCTCAACCATGAACGCTCCAAGCTACGCCGCTGTCAGTCAGAGAAACGTGGGATGACGAGGACGACGCATGAGCGCACCGGGGCATCCGCCCAGCGTGAAAATGACCACTTCCCATAAATTATCCTCCAACGACTCCGCCTCCCATGCACCCGTCTCGAGCAATTTCGGATAATACACGTTAAAGATTGTATACGCTATGCACACGTCAGTCCCATCCCTCGAGTATCATGTGAGAGAGAACGCACCAAGCGACATGAACAAACACACGGCCCACACCAAGAGCGTTATGCGGCACCACTCGGGGCTGAGCACCATCCCGACACGGTCGAGCTACGCCATTAGCGGGCGCTTGATCTACCTCCTCCGAGCCTGATTTCGAGCTCGACCGACGCGATCGAGGATGCGATCGATGCACGGGGTCGCGAAGGGGGCCGTCATCCAGCGCGTGCAGACGAGAGGACGATGGTGCATCGAGGGAGGTCGAGGGTAGCCGTGCTCAGCATTTGCGGTATGCGTCCACAGGATCCACGAACGAGTGGGAATCGAGTGAATTCGGAGAGTCGTCCGGCGGGGCGTCGGCTGCGTTGCACGTCGCATGCCCGTTGGTCTCGTGCAGGCGTGTGTCCCGTGTGGGGAGGATCGGTTCCCATTCGTCGAACCCATTTGAGGGGGGGCGAGTGGTCGTCGACATCTTCGAGGTCTAGGGTGATGTCGGATCCGTTGAAACGATGAGCTATAGGTTCTCGACAGCGTCTGTATGTGAATGGATATGCGTGTTCAGTGCGGCGGTGGGTACTCACGAAGACGAGCAGAACGCAAGATTTATGTGGTGAACAGGGAGTGCAACGAGCGCGGAAAGGACAGATCCAAAGGAGTACTCTTTTCCATTGATCAAATAACTCAATACGACCGTCGATGTTCTATGTACTCCAAACCCTGCCAAAGTGCGATTCCAAGTTCAAAGTAGTTTCAGAACCGCCCATTCCCTCATCCAGTTGACTATATATCAGCCCAAGTTCGCCGTGAGTGTGGTCACAGCGACCCATGTCTCCGCCTTCCAACCCAGCGCCGACTACGACGTCTACAAGACGACCAATCTCTACAACCGCACAGGCCGCGTTCCCGTGTCCAACGTCACCGTGCGCAACGCGGCCGACACCCTCCCGCCCGCCGCTGGGAGCAGTGGTCCATGTTTATGCACGGGATGTCCTCCGCTGGAACCAGGGCGACCCGAGCTCGTCTGCGCCCTCGCCCGCTCACTTTGATGTACTCTTCAACCTCAATGGGACGACCGTGCAGGAGGTGACCTGTCGTACGCCGATGGCGAGCACATCAAAAATGTCGCGATTGGCGACAACGTGCTCAGCTGGGACGCGGACGCGTTGTGGTACAAGTCCGTCAGCGTCGACGGCTATCAGCTCAACTTGGATTCGTTTTCGTACGTGTCACTCTGCGCAGGTGTACGTCGGGGTGCTGATCGCATTTCAGCGCGACACGCAATTCGTTCCATCCAAACGTCGGGTTCCACAACGGACCAATCTAATGCCTGGTTTGGCTCTGTCCCGCTGATCTGTGGTCATGTGTAAGCAGCCGTCTCTGGACCGAGTGACGACGACTCACGACACGCAGCACCGGGAGCCTTGTCCACCCCGACCCAGGAAAACACCACCCTCGATGGACTCACCGTCTTGCGACACATGTTCTCCGAGAACCCGTTGCTGGACTACATCGACAGGTACACCGGCGGGACCGTCTGGGGATACAGCATCACCTTTTACGACACGCACGTCTTTTATCACACCGAAAAGACCAACGGGACAGGTGAGTCGCGCCGTGGCATCAAATCTTGGGGTAGATCATCAACTGTCCGAAACAGACCAAAGCTTTTTGACAAACTCGTCAAAATCCACGTGCGACCTATCCAACCCCTCCTGCGCAAACGCTATGATAGCGATAATCCGCCTCTCGGACTCAGGCCAGGCCAACTCGCGCGAAAACGCCGCCAACGCGGGCAATGTCGTGGTCCCAGTCGCACAACCGAGCAGGTTTCGTCTACTGAGGCTGACGCGTCCCCCGGCACCGCACCGACGGACTAGAGAGCGTCTGTCAAACAGCTCCTTCAACGCGCCCATATCGCCTGGTTCAAATGTGGCCCGGCTGTTCGAGGACACGCTGATCGGACCCGGGTTCTGTGCTCATACATCGCGTATCCAGACACCCTCGAGCTACGTGCGCCATGGCCACTGCGACAAACCCGGGGACCACGCCTGCGCGTCCACCCCAACATCGGATGCGTAACCCACTTCTTCTGCTACGAGCCACACTCACGATCGGGCAGTATGCAGGGCAGATCCCCTTTGGTTTTGGGATCAAGTTTTTCCCTGCGCAAATACATGGCGATAATCCACCTCCTGGAGGCTATCATATCCCAAGACCAGGGCATTGAGCTCGTGCGAAAACATCTGTTGGCCCTGTTGCTGCCTTGCCCAGCTGTACGAGCGAGCGGGCCGTCTGCTCCTCTAGAGCTGACGCGTCCTCCTGCACCCACACCGGGGCGTGGGGACAGCGTGTCCATCAAACAGCTCCCTCAACTAACGCGTCCACCTCGCCCGTTTCGAATTCGATCTGGCTGTACACAGCACTCCTTTCCCATTTTCCACATAATTATTCTTTGAGTCACATTCAATCATCTTCATACCATTCTTGTTTGCTAAAAGAGGATTTGACAACACAATACATGAGACAAGGAAATAAATAAGAAAATCAGAGAACAAAAAATGTAGCATGATTATCAAGATGAACATGGAAATCATTTCCAACAAGAAATCCAGGACTCTCCAACTAGAGAAGCATCAGAATGAACTTGGTAACTTTTGTCAGAAGCCATGACTAAAGAGATGGTAGGAAAATAAAATTTAGCCCTGTCCCAAGGGGCAGTCCAGCCAAATAATGCATCTTGTGAAAATTGAATCCAGCCATCATTCATACACATAGTATGAAAAAGGAAAAGGTCCTGAACCTTCCATACTTTAATGGAGCAGTCATTAGAGCCAGACACAATGTGCCTTCCATCAGAAGAATAGGCAACAGATTGGACGGAATCTGTGTGCCCCTGGAATGGACCTGCCACAGCCTGGCCAGTGGATGCATCCCAAACCCTGATGGTGTTGTCATGAGAGCCAGACACAATGTGCCTTCCATCAGGAGAATAGGCAACAGATTGGACAAAAGATGTGTGTCCCTGGAATGGACCTGCCACACCCTGGCCAGTGGTTGCATCCCAAACCCTGATGGTCTTGTCATAAGAGCCAGAAACAATGTGCCTTCCATCAGGAGAATAGGCAACAGATAGGACAAAAGATGTGTGTCCCTGGAATGGACCTGCCACAGCCTGACCAGTGATTTCATCCCAAACCCTGATGGTGTTGTCATCAGAGCCAGACACAATGTGCCTCCCATCAGGAGAATAGGCAACAGATTCGACAAAAGATGTGCGCCCCTGGAATGGACCTGTCACAGCCTGACCAGTGGTTGCATCCAAAACCCTGATGGTATGTTTTTTAGAGCCAGAAACAATGTGCCTTCCATCAGGAGAATAGGCAATAGATATGACAGAACCTGTGTGCCCCTGGAATGGATCTACTACAGCCTGGCCAATGGTTGTATCCAAAACCCTGATAGCATTGTCTGAAGAGCCAGACACAATGTGCCTTCCATCAGGAGAATAGGCAACAGACTGGACATAATATATGTGCTCCTGGAATGGACCTATCACAGCCTGGCCAGTGGTTGTATCCCAAACCCTGATGGTGTTGTCTGAAGAGCCAGACACAATATGTATTCCATCAGGAGAATAGGCAACAGATTCGACAAAAGATATGTGCCCCTGGAATGGACCTGCCACAGCCTGGCCAGTGGTTGCATCCCAAACCCTGATGGTATTGTCTAAAGAGCCAGACACAATGTGCCTTCCATCAGGAGAATAGGCAACAGACTTGACACAATCTGTGTGCCCCTGGAATGGACCTGCCACAGCCTGGCCAGTGGTTGCATCCCAAACCCTGATGGTCTTGTCATAAGAGCCAGACACAATGTGTCTTCCATTAGGAGAATAGGCAACAGACTTGACACAATATGTGTGCCCCTGGAATGGACCTGCCACAGCCTGGCCAGTGGTTGCATCCCAAACCCTGATGGTCTTGTCATAAGAGCCAGACAAAATGTGTCTTCCATCAGGAGAATAGGTAACAGATTCGACAGAAGATGTGTGCCCCTGGAATGGACCTGCCACAGCCTGACCAGTGGTTGCATCCCAAACCCTGATGGTGTTGTCTAAAGAGCCAGACACAATGTGCTTTCCATCAGGAGAATATGCAACAGATTCAACAGAATATGTGTGCCCCTGGAGTGGACCTGTCACAGCCTGGCCAGTGGTTGCATCCCAAACCCTGATGGTGTTGTCTTCAGAGCCAGACACAATGTGCTTTCCATCAGGAGAATAGGCAACAGAGTTGACACAATCTGTGTGCCCCTGGAATGGACCTGCCACAGCCTGACCAGTGCTTGCATCCCAAACTCTGATGGTCTCATCTAAAGAGGCAGACACAATGTACTTTCCATCAGGAGAATAGGCAACAGAGTAGACATCTTCTGTATGTCCCTCCAGAGCATGAACTTCTGCTGGCCAAGTAGGTGGATGCCCAGATGTCACTGAAATATGCTTTTGCAGATGGTCAACCCACAGAGCACAAAGTGGTGAATTTGAAGGGGTCTGGCCCATGGCTGAGAGATATAGATGGGGAGTAGAGACTCTGAGAACAGGTGCAAATGTTTGAATGAACCTAGATGCTTCTGATGACAGGGTGGCAATCTCATGATCCTGATAAAATCCCTCATCAGCACTACACTATTTATCAATAATACTTCATCTCACCTTGGCCCACATCTGTAGGATGGTACATGTTTCCAGGGAAGACAGGATGGGTGACAATGGGGAAGAGAGAGAGAGTAGGCTGATGGCTTCTAGCCAGTAGGGGAAGAACTTCTTGAAGAATTGGGTGACCTCGGCCAATAATTCTGGGGTACATTTGGCATCTCGTAGGTGCCTCATCCAGTACCGACAAGAATATGATAGGTAGGAAGGTAAAGCCTTGTTCATCCGATGGGTTAGGTCAGGGACCTCAGTGTTGCGGAGCCGGGAGTCACTCAGGTCGCACATATTGAACTTGAGCATACGTCGCATGCATGCAAGCAATGCTTGTCCGATGGAGAGGGAATCCTGGGGCAGGACGGGGACATGGAAAGTGAGACTGCGCTTCTCATCCAGCAAAAAGTCACGGAATGATGCATGAAGCGGGCGAATGGGTTTCTCTTCGTCGAACACCCCATCCAGCAACGATCCCAGGGGCTTGACGATCTCCCGGGCTGTCAGGCTATCACCGAAAAGAGCATCAAGCGAGGCTAGTGACAATGGCTCATGGAGCGAAAGTATAATAGCCATCAGATAATGAAAACGGTGTCGGGCCACATCCATCGTGAAATCTCGTTCTAAAATGGTTCCTAGAATGGTCCGGTACAGCTCGTCGAGTGATTTATCGTGGCCACTCTCGACCAGGATGTCAAGTCGCTCGCGAGGCTTAAGTCCAGCGGAGCCTTTCCCCTGAATGAAGTTGCACGCAGTCCGTGCCCACTGGAACAAATGATGGGAATGCTCGACGAGCACCCGACACCACTCCCCGTTTGGCCGAGAGGATTCGAGTTCATGAATTTCACAAAGGGAATGACGGACGAACTTCTCTATGTCCTCATCGACCGTCTGATCGGGAATGTCGCCCATTTGTTTATGAACGAGGTGGGAACCATGTGAAAACGCGGAAAGGATGTCGTCGTCTGGTCGAGTCGTGATGAGGAAGCGAAGGTTCATTGGTAGGGTATTTTGTTTGAATTGCAGAGTAATGGCCTGCATGAGTCGCTTGCGACCGGCTGTGTCACCACTCTCGTCAAGGGCGTCGATGACGATGACCAACGGGCCGATCACATGCAGGTGCGTGCTAGGTTCAATGATAAGGCGCTTCACTTGCTCCACGGGCGACGTCGACGTGCGAAGCGCTCGATCGTCCTTTATAATCTTCCACAGTGCAGACTTGTACTGAGGATCGTGGTCAGAGAGGTTCCGTGCAATAGTGCTAAAAAGATTTCCTGGATTCCGCGTCGCAACTTCAGCGCTGGAAAAGCAATACGACGACCCTAGCCTCTTCTGTTCCCCGTAT
>JBBPRM010000754.1:0-12716 GCA_038092995.1 Xerocomus minutiporus | reverse complement strand
GGGATCATTCGACGCGAGTTTGACTACCTCTTAACCTTTTTATCTGGCGGGTACGTACTAGTGCCACTATTGGATCCATGCGTGCAGCATGTAGTAATTGTCTTTGTTCTTAGTTACGCTGGCGAGCAGCACCGCGAAGAATTTCTTGTTTCCGTGCTCAAATTGTCTGCTTTTTTTGAGATTACCCATGGTTTTCAATATGCGGTCGCTGAAATAAGTCGATTGTCGCCATTCGATGCATCCCTCAAGCTTCAACTTGGGCGTCAATACCGTGTCGACCACTGGGTTGAGCCCACTTTTCGTGAACTCATGTCACGGCCTCTATCTTCCATCTCTCGTGTTGAGGCCTGCCGTATGGGCATCAAATACTTTCATATTCTTGCACGCACGAAGTTACACATTGAAGAAAGTTACCGTGCTATCGCATACACAGAGCCACCTCTTGTTCAGTTGCCCAGTTGCGTAACACCATCGCAATGTGAAGCATCGTGGAAGGATGAGTGGTGGAATGGCGTGGCACGGCAACTCCTTCACCCCGAGGAGCCATGCCGTGGCCATGAAATCCTAGCTCTGCTGGATGCTGCTGACATTCCTGGCGTCTGTGCTGAATGCAAAACGGCTATCATGCCAAAAATCACGCAGTCAGATGCCCTGCGACAAGAGGAGACGTTGGGTAACATCGCCGTGTTGGAAATTATGGATTTACAGACGGATGAACATATCCGGGCATCCTTTAGACATTTTCGTAGTCATCAGTCGTAGTTTTCCGTTTGCTAAGTTTTGTTTTGTGATACCTTTCATTTTGTGCGCTCAGATCTCCAACAAGTTGTATTGCGCTTTGTCCGAAAAGTAGTGCGCTCTATCCGAAAAGTAGTGCGCTCAACCCCGAAAGTAGTGCGCTCTACTACTGAAGTTTAGTGCGGAATATTTGTGCATTCGGACCCTCATATTTGTCCGTCCGACCAACTTCAAGTCTTAGCTGTGTTGAGGGAAGGAACCTTTTCAGTGGAGATAAGCACAAATCATTTGAAATCATTGCGCACATGGTCGAGTATATAACAGGACTTACAGCGGACATCGCACGAACAATTGATGCCTGTGAGAATCACCAAATTTCCAATTCTGTCACCCTCAAACACGCCAGATATGTACTGGCTAATTAGAGGGTGCCAGACATCCCGATCATTCGGCTTTTCCGTCCATTCTCCCTCCCTCTCTCGACGGACTCCAGCGCTTTTCGACGCGTTGCTCGGTCCCAAAACTACAAAATATGGTCCAATGGCAGGACCCAGCTGTGGAAGCTCGCTTGGGGATTATTGACATGAACATAATATTCCTTCTGTTGGGTCTTTATGGGTACGTTCTCTTTGCTTTGCGGGGGCGTGTTCCTTGACAATTTCCAGGTGGGAATACCTTCAAACCCTTAATGTGGAATATGCAGTCATTCGAGGGCGTCTGTCCTTTCGATGGCCTCTGGTGAGCAGCCATCTGTTTCTTGGAAGGCGTTCTTGAGAATAGAGATATCTGGTGTAGATTCCTTATGTCGTCGGACGACTGTTCCAGTTTGTCGTCCTGCTTCTATCGTAAGTATTCGGGTGTGGATCATTGATGGGCTCACTCTTTTGCTTTTAACCAAGTGCGATCAGGACAAACCCACCTACAATTGATTTTACATGTTTGCGTCAGTTCTTGCCATGACACTCGTGTTCCACGCAGCTTATTCTCTATGTCAGCTGGTATCATGTCTATGGCAGTGAGCAACTATGCCATGGTCTTATGGCGATTTGTTTTTACTGAGACGTCACATTAGATAACAGGAGATATTGCTCTAGGATGTGCCTCGACAAATCTCATGATCCGCACGTGAGTCAGTTGGTGTCTATCGGCTGCTTGCGTTTCACAAGGACCACAGATGGATGATCTGGAAAGGATCGCGTTTGGTGCATGCTTTGCTGTTGGTTTTTGCCCTCGGACACTGGACCGTGCTCGCTCTAGGTTTGAATCTGTCTTTAGACATTTCTAGTCTTGACCGAGCGTGCTCTTCGATTAGATGTTGCAAATATTCGAAGTTACGAGGTAGACGGAAGCTGTAGCGCTTATCTCGCGCATCCGGCCTTCAATGCAGCCGTCTTAGTATACTGTGAGTCCGAGTCTTCCGTTCCGACTGTGTGTTCACTTCATGATATGCAAGCCCTATGTTACGACTTCCTCGTCCTTCTGTTGTCCCTTGCGGGGCTCTCCAGACAATCGTCTAAATCGCCTTTGATGAAACGGTTATATGCGCAAGGCATATTGTATTTTGTTGTGGCCGTCGTCACCTACGTTCCTCCGACGGTCAGTTCGCGTGCTCCACTCCCTATCATAAGTTCATTCCCGACCCCAGGTTTTCGCCTTCCTCAACGTTGATCGTAAGACTGTCTCTTTCGGAATACCACATCGCTCAAACATATAATATTATAGTTATGGTGTCCATAATGGGTCTTACCGGTAAGTTGGTCGGTTGTAGCATACGCGTGTGTTGACTGATCGGGTGGCGCTAGCGCTGACGGCAAGGTAACCCATCCCATATTCTCGGACCAGTGTCTGACTAAACTGACTCTCGGCGTATTCCAGTACAATTGCTTCGTGTAGAGCTGTGAGGTCACTTCTCGGTCTTCGCACATCCTATCCGAGGTAACGAGCTGGCTTGATTACTTGGACGTGCATGCATGTATCACTCACACATCCATGTACAGCTTATTATCTGAAGAGAGCGCCGAGGATGACGTTGCGCTGACCACGCACATTCCGATATCAGTGACACTGCCTGCCGCTTAATATTGGTTTCTTTCTTCACTTTTCACTTTTATTCTTTGGTCAAATTTCGGATGTAGCAACCTTTGACTAGCTACCCAACCCCATGGCGTTTTGTGGAAGTTTTTAGTGTTTTGTTTAACCACACTATGCATGGTAACAAGGTTTCCTAGCTTTTTTTTTCGTCATACATATATTCGCACATCGTTTTCGTGGCTGATACCGTTGTCTGGCACCCGCATCGATATATATCCGGTCCATTTCTTGATTTTCATCTCATGTTGTATATATGTACATAATGTTAATGATCCAAAGTCAAAAGTGAGGGTGTCTGCGCGTCGTCTTGGAGTTAGTGCGGCACATCCATCATGCCATCATGATGCGTTGATCACTGATTAGATCCTTGGCACCAAGCAAAGTGCTACATGGCTTACGTAATCGCGCAGACAACCGGGTTTAGGGGTCGGTTTCTCAATTCGCCGCTCCTTTTCTCACCACATGAACTTATCAGTAACGCAAAACAATTTTTTTTTTCTTTCTCGTTCGCTTTCTTACTTTGTTTGCAGCCTGATAGTTGCACGAATCAAGGAGTCGGTGGCGCTTCTATCGTTGCCTACCTACCGGGAAGGCCATTGTTCATCACAAGCTGTCACCGCCTCGAGCGGACATTGAACACAAGAACAGCCTCGAGAATCGAGAGCGCCCACCGCGCACGCTGATATCTTTTGATTCTCGGGCCCAGGTACGCCATCTTGATTATCTCCGAGATTTGTCAAACAGTTCATACCGGACGCATGGATACGCATCAAACTTCCCTATTCTGCGTGATCACTGCCCAAGGTATGCTTGATTACTTATACATCCGGATAAGGTGCACGAAAAAGTTTGTGTTACAGCAATATTATCCAATGGGTGAGGAATCAGTCTGTCTGGGCGTTTTGTCAAACACAGCTGCCTTATCTTGGCATCATCGCGAAATGACACAGCAAAGTATGTATCATGCCCTCCAACTCGCGGAGATGAAGGTGACACACGTCATAAACGGTCAGTTTTCTCCGTTGGAGTTCACCGTCCTCGATAGCAAGTCCCAAGATGAAATAAGTGGCCGGGAATAGAACCAGCCAGTCCCGTTGCAGAGCCTAAGCTAGCGCGGGTTCCATTACTCATGGCGATCCGCATCGTCCATTTTCAACGACGGGTACAAAAGTTCTCAGGTTGAGTGACTAAACGCACCTTGGCAATGAATTGGTTTCAGTATCCATCCCTTTTTCTTACTGCTTCTGCGGGGGTTTTTTTTCTTAAAGTAAGTGATCTCATGGGAGACTCGAGTCCCTTCGAGCGCATAACTGTGGAAATCTCTTGGTTGGACACATTACCCACCCTTTTTGCGCATCGACAGGGTGCACTCGTGCCTGTCAACCCGACATAATGTTCACTGGACTAGACGTGCAAGAACCGATAGATGGCGCTGCCCTAGAGCCTGCATCATTTGCTTTTGCGATGGGGAGGACATCTCGACTATGGATTGCGAGTTCGTATCATATACAAGTGAAGCAAAATATCCATGACCAGTGCAAAGGAAGGGTTTGCATGGCCGTCAGAAGCCAAGTCTTCTTGAATGAATGTCAGGGCTTCGTACTCAACAGAGCTGTCACATCTTGACATAGTCGCTAGTTACCACAGCAAGGTAGCAGCACTCCGATTCATGATAGAAATGTAAAGACGAAAGCGATCGGCTTTCCCTCAAGTGGGATGCCACTGATCTTGGGCGTTGACAAAGTCGCGCGTCGCGGTATCCTGTACATCTGTCCAACCATGGCTTTCCACTTACGTTATCCGGGAACCACCCGTACCCCCGACTAAAAGGCTGGAAAAGAACCCATCTGACTGACCCAAATTAGGAGGTGTACCTACGTTGGTCGAATGGCGTAGCATGCATTCATAATGTCGTCGTGGAGTTGAGGATGCTTACCTTGGAAGCTTTGCGCTGCCTTTGACTCGACCATAACGGATACTAGCATTATTTCCAGTGGACTGTATTTATGACCGTGCCGGCCGTGGAAATACTGATGACACTACACTCTCGGTAGTATGCATCAGGATCAAGTTGGGCTTCAGGGTTCGTGACATTGTAAATACAGTCAGTGAGGTTATAAATGTCAACACGTTGTCAATACCATTAAGGTCTGACGTCAAGGGTACTGTTATATAGAGGTACCGGTTCTGCACATTGTTGCTAGCACAAAATGAGGATAAGGATGCCAACTTAACTGGGGACTGAGATATGAGTTCCCGAATCCTCCCAGTTGCACGTCACGGAACCAGTTTCCGTCAGGGCCGAAGATGGTGTCGGTGTTGGCTTTATCGAGGACCATACACAAGTTCCCAAGAGAGCAAAGGAACGCTCCTGTACGCAAAGCAGCTGCGGGCAGCAGAGGCAGAAACACCGACGCCATAGATGGGGAAATATGCGACACGCGTGTGCGCGTCCATTTTCGTGACCCACAGTTTGTCGACGGTGCTATGATCAGCGAGCAACTTGGAGCTCATACTTTTTCTGGAAAAAATGAGGGAAACGGCGAGTGTGCTCTGAATGATCGGAAAGTGGGTGGAGCAAAGGTTCCCTTGATTCGGATATCAGGTATGGTACGGCTTGAGGGCGGAGGGACTGTCATATTACTCGGGAGCAGGAGCCTACCCAGTGAGACGAACAGTCGAGACAGCCTGTCAGAGAGAGTTCGATGGCGTGGGAGAAATAGTTGGCGTATGTGCAAGCACTTCATGGCTTCGACACAGAAGACGCAATCGAACATGTTCACATCGTGCCATGATAATATATCCTTTAAAGCACGGTAGTGACACGAGGTTAACGAGCCGACTTTGCTGTGTTCTCCATTTTGTTATTGTACTATATTGGTCATTCAGCTTTCTGCGGTGAGTGAAAGCCCTTCTCGAAAAAGTGGATTGGTTGACAGGTCCGTGCTCCACGGTCTTCCTGTAGTAGCTGAATTGCATCCATGCCTGTGAAATTACGAGAGTGTGTGGGTGCATGCATAGATTGCGCGCTTGCCATTTTGTCTAGGAGTCAGGCCAACTGTCGACGGATACGGATAAGATGCTGCTTGAGAAGGTCAGTTGATTAAAGCCGCGCAGTGACCCAATATGAACTTGACCGCTGAGCTTGTGTAGTGTTCCCTGTGAATACTTGCATCAGACAGATTTTGACGTGGGTCCGGGTTTAGCGGCCCCGTCCTCAGGCCTCAATATTCGATGCCTCATGCCTAGGATTGAACCCACGGTCCCTGAATTATTTGTGACTTGCATACTCCAAGGTTTCGAGTCGTCGCTTCCAAACTTTATGATCCTATAGTCTCGGCCCGTTCAAAACACCTTTATCAAGTTGAAGTCATCCATTGACGTTCGTCTTTCGTCTCCCTACACCATTTTTCAACAGCTCTACTTTCCGGATTTGAATTGACTTGATATGATGGCAGATCCAGGACTCGGCATTCCTCTTGGACTTGATGAGGGATCGGAACTCATTGGTGTTCTGGTTGCTGTCGGACTTTGGGGGATTACTTGTGTGCAGACGTACGGCCATCCTTTGTTCATCGTCTTTGTGTAATATTCATTGATGGATATGTCAGGCTCTTTTATTTTATTCAGTTTGTCTTTCTTATATGGCCGTGTTCAGAACAGGTGTAATGAGCATTATGTCGAATTAGTTTTCCGCACGACAGAGTCGTTCTGAGAGTAATGGTAAGTGGATCTGATTCCTCGAGACAAGCACTTGCTCATTTCGTGTTCGTTCTAGGTTGCATGGTTGTGGTGAGATCTCTTATATTCCTAGAAGAGAACAATCATTCACCCCTCGTAGGTTAGCTGACTCTGTTCACCAGCTTCTCCTGATCAAAGGAGGTATGGTGGCATTCCAGCGATTTTGAGTCATTATTCAAATTACTGACATCGCCGCGGTGGCATTCGTGTGCAGTATATGGAGAACTGATTACCAATTTTTGCAATTATAACCAGGTCCTCCATGTGAACGTGTACGTTTCCATTGGTGGTCCTGTTTAACCTCGCAGATAACCAAGTCATTTGTTCTCGCACACAGGGAATACTTGGTGAGTAATGTGGGATGCTTCCGAGTTCATTCTAATGAGCCTTATCGTCCCTGCCAATAGTGGCAAATCTTGTTAACGGTAAGCGTTGGTTGTTCTCATGGTTCGGACCGGTATGAACGCTCGTCAGGCTCTCGTCGCACTGCCATCCCAACTTTTCTTTGTCAATCGTATCGCAATATGTAAGTAGTACACACGGACATGCTGTGGATGTCGTTCGATCATTGGCCCGCCATACAGTTAGCGGGAAGAGATGGCTGCTCTTTGCGTTATGGGTACGTGAATCAAAGATTGAATGGGACGTGTGCCGTGTTGATGACGTTTGGATAAGGCACCTGCTGCCACTTTCGAATTGGGTATGTTTCCATTTTGTGCTGTGTTGACAATTTGTTGACAGTTTGGTTCCAAGCCGGAGTGATAGGTGTGTGCTGTCTCCCTCCACTGTTATACACGTGCGCTGAATATGGTGTGAAAGCGTTCATTACCTTTGGGTGATATCTCACGACTATCATGTCTTATGGCATCTCTGATCAAGAGTGCTAGGACGATCACACCAACATCAAAGGAACTGGTGTCTCCGACTCCTTCGGTGACGAGTTTGCAACCTCACAGTGCGATTTCGGGTGCTAATGCTAACAATTTAGATCATATTTACGACTGTACAAGCAACGGCGGCTGTGGTCGACATTTCTATTACCGCCGGGTTGACATATTTGCTGTTGAGAAGCCGAGAAAACGCACATTACAAGCGAGCATCAACATTGTTTCGCATTGACTGAATTGCTGACTTGATTATTTCCAGGATGCGCTCCGTCATCCAGAAACTTTTGATACTCTCGCTGGGCATGGGCGTCTGGACAACGTTGTTTGCGATTTCCACCTTAATCACGGTACGTGATGCCTCCTCGTAGGAATCGGGTATCGAGACAGCCACATTGCAGATGCTCGTCTTTCCCAACACACTCATCTATGTGGGGGTGTACTTCCCGCTGTGTCCGCTCTACTGCAACACGGTGCTTGCGAACTTGAATGCGCGGCAGGTCATTGAGAAACTGGAACGGCGTCCTGCGCACGATTCCGTTGCCGATTGGCGCGACATGCAATGGTCTGGCCTCGTAATTTTGGAACGATGGGGCGCAGTGGAGGAACACGAAATGCCACGGACACAGGTAGGCACACGTTATCGTGAGACCATACACGGGCTGAACGTGCTTTTTCCTGGGATCGTTTAGACATCACGCTGTCGATGTCTGTCGAGCAGCGGTGAGCGCACTGTGGAAGCGGGTGTGCAGACTGGTTTGGCGCTAGTATGACGGATGTGTACCTGAACCGTAGGATAGAAGAAGAAAACAGTGTCGTGTATATGTCAAAATCGATCTAGCAAAGTGTTCTAAGTGCTCAGAGTGCATCGATGAGAATGACAATACCAAGAGGATTGGGTCAGTCGGGCCCTGCCATATTGGCGATGGTCAATGCCTCCCAGATGCACGCGGTGCTCGATCTCGACCCCTGTTCCTGATCTGGAGGAAAACGCACACCCAACATGCACTCTCCTACTCCGATCCAGCGCAATCGCGATCCATACCGGGCCTGTCTCCGTTGTCTTTTACCCACTGCTCGATCCACTGGACGATCCGCCCCACGTTCCCCTCTAAATCATCCATTGTGTTGCTTTCCAACTCGACGACTACATCAGGGTGATACGCCTCTTTGGCTTCGTCGCACACGATGGCCATGATTTCTGCCTCGTTGTTTTCTTGGATTTTTTTGAGGGGGTAACCTCTGAAAACAAGTGTGGGAAATTGCGGTACGCCAGTACTGAAAGGACCCACCGTTTTTCAAGTCGATCCCACAGAAGGGTATGATTGCACCGCAGAACGACGACGAGGTCGACCCAACGCTCGGGAAAGACATCGCACGTGTGCCAGTCGAGGATGAGTCCACCTGCAGACGCGAGCGACTCGAGTTCGTCGAGGAGCTATGATATACGCGTCAACGCCGCGAGAAAGACGACAGGGTGGAGGGAAGAAGGGAGAGAAGACATGGAACAGATCTAGGCATGGACGACGCACCTTGTCCTCGTCGACCGTGTACGACTGCCACTCGTCGTCGAATCCCTGGTGGAGACCGCGCGCCTTGACCAGCTCCCCGACGTTGACGTGTCGCAAGGGTATCGGAGTCTCGCTCTCGAGGAGCTGTGCGTGGGTTGACTTTCCAGTACCCGGAGTACCAGTGATGACGATCACAGGAGAATTTCTGGCTATCATCTTGTGTCGGGAGATGGGTGGTTACGTAAGCAAAACTCTGCTGATAATCCGTGCCAACAGAACGGGACTGGCCTGCAGAGTATTGTATGCCAGACTTGGAGCTTGAATCTGCGTAGCCTCTTACCATCTAACCTATGTGAGTGCACAATTGGTCTTCTTTACTGTCAAATCCTCATCCGCCCATTTTTAGCGCCTTCCGCACCCGTCGCCTTCCCCATCTACATCAAGTATCCATCCGCCTGAATTCCCACTTTCTCCTGAGCTCCCTTGCTTTGCATCGGTCTCTTATCGCCCAGGATTCGTCCTCCCCATTCTTTCTCACCCATCTCCTTGTCTCCAAGTTGTTGTCGCCGCCTGCACCTTCCCGTCGTCGTCCTATCCTACCTTCCTCGTCCTCACACGCCATCCCACATTCACATCCAATCCCCCGTTCTTTTATCTGCCGTGCTCTTCCTCATTAACTATTCCTTGTGAGTCATGTAAATTCTAGATTAATGTCGATCTCTTATCTGACCGCTTTTTCTGCGCTAGCCGCGCCTCACCTTTTCTCTCGCCTGCTGTCTGTCTTGCTCTCCAGTGCTGTGATCGGCCCTGTTGCACGTGAGTCTTATAAATTCTGCCTTGCTGCTTGTTTCTTATGTGCCCGTTCTCTCGTGTTAGTCTAGTCTGCCATCTTCCCATTCTCGCTCTTCGTCAAGTTCTTCCCCTACCTGCGTGTCCCCTTCCAGCCCTCTTCCAAACCATTCATCTCTGCCCATCCAATTTTACTCCCTCTTCCGTCTGCTTCCTCTCGTCGTCTTGCCCGTCCGTGCGCTAACTCCCAATACCTGTCTGCGACGCCCTGCGTCTTCTTCCTTCCCAAAGTTTTACCACGCCGCCTTCACGCATCGCCTAATCAAACACACCCATCTGCCTTCTCTTTGCTATCACACTCGTATTGCCCTCTTGCCTACCTTCTTCGATTGCCCACTACCTCAATTCCGTACCTCTTCCGTCCTATTCATTACCCGCCCATTTTGATCTCCATCTCACTCAGCCTAGCTCTTCGCCCATCTTGCCACCTTCTCTGCCTTGTTTTCAGTTCAACCACTCCACTTTGTTCTCGTATTCGTCCATATATTGTCAATGAATCGGAAAAACCCCGAAGATGTTTCCTTCCAAGTCACAGGTATGTTTCGACTGATTTGGATATGTTCTTGTGCGCTCACTACTCTTTTGAAGTTGACCGATTGACTGTTGCCTCCCGACTTCCCAAACAAGACATCTGTGTCACTGTTGCTGTTGGTGAAGTCTCTAAAATAACATGCTCTGGCGAGCTGTCAGTGGATGGGCTGATAGTAACATGGAACCATCCCTTCCTCTTGTAAGTTCCCTGCATAATTTGTAACAATTTTTCCTTATCTTTCCCCTCACAGCACAGCCACTCCCTCCACTTCTGTAGAGATTGCTATATGCATTCTTCCAGAAGAGCTTACCCCTGAATGGGACAAACAACTGCTTGGTGATCAAGTGGTTACAAATGTATCCAGCTTGTTAGAGTCTGGAAATACATGGCACTGTAGGTCCTATCTCCATTTTCCTGACACAAGTACTGATGGTGCACAAGGTAATGTGTCTGGATTATCAGCTGAGCCTACAACCCTTTCTATTATGTGCAAGGCTGGTGATCTGCTGGTAAGCTCAAAGTTATAGTTTAACTTTTGTATGATTGAATGTGTACTATAGATTACACCAGATGGGCATGATTGTCTCCCATGCTTGGGAAAATATGAGTGGAAGCTGTACAACTTTTCAAAGCACTTCAAAAATGTGGCCTGTGTGTCCACACAAGTTGAAGTGAATCTAGCAAGATTGGACCTTTGCCCTTTGGGCCATGCAAACCATGTTGACATCCTAAATGCTCTTGCAGTTGCCTTTCAATCCCTATATGATCAAGATGGTAATATTGCAGACCTCAATAGAGCCATTGAGATCCAACAGGCCATGCTTGATCTTTGTCCCTTGGGTCATTCAGAATATGCTGATACTCTTGGAGATCTTGCACTATCCTTGGGAAGACATTATTTCATTCAAAAAAACAAGAATGACCTCAACACACTCATAGAGATGCAACAGAAGTGGCTTGATTCATCTTTATCAGATATATCAAGTCATGCAATGGCTCTTGGAGAGCTTGCACTATCCTTGAACCATCGCTACCATGCAGAGGGGGATATAAAAGACCTGAACAGGGCTATTGAAATGGATGAAAAAAAGGTTGAAATTTTCCCAGAAAATGACCCAGAACATGGTATAGCTTTAAATAACATTGCACTGTCTTTATGTGCACGTTATGAAGAATTGGGTAATCAGGCTGACCTCAACAGATCCATTCACCTCCAAGAAAAGTGTCTTGAGCTCCGCCCACAAGGACATCGGTCTCATGGGCTTTCTCTTTGGTGTCTTGCAGCATCACTCAAGAAATGTTACATGAAGACAGGAAATCACTTTGACTTGGATAGGGCAATCAAGTTGTTGAAGGACACATTGGATATCTACCCAGTTCAACATCGTTACTTCCCAGCAGTTGTTGCTGAACTAGCTGCAGCCACAATGCTTGCATCCAAGTCTTCACAAGCATGCCACTCTGATCAGCCACATTCACTAGATGAGGCCTTTCAAATCTATGGACTATTGAAAACATGTGGTCCAGCCACTTCACTAGATTTGTGGGAGGCAACTCAAGCTTGGATATGGAATGCTGAAGAGCATAACCACCCCTCAGTCTTGGAGGCTCATCAGACATCACTCAATATGTTGGATCACTTCACCTCCCTCAACTCTTCACTAGACACAAGGCATGAGACAATGCAAGCAAGAGTGGCTGATCTAGCCAATGATGCATTCTCATGTGCTATAAGGCATGGTGACTTCAAGATGGCTGTTGAGCTCCTGGAGCAAGGTCGAGGGATCCTGTGGAATCAGCTCGCTCGCTTCGATACGCCTATAGCTGCGTTGGAGAGTCAGGGTGATCTGGGACGCGAGCTCGGGAATAGATTCACACGGTTGAGTGCAGACCTCAAGAAGCACGCCGAACATGAAGGCCAAAGCACGGATCCATACTGGCGAGTTCAGAAAGAATGGCAGTCCGTCGTGGACAATATTCGTCATCTCGATGGGTTCTCACGATTCCTCTTACCTCCACGTTTCGACGACCTCCAGCACGCCGCAGAATACGGACCGGTCATCATCGTAAATGCAAGCGAGTACTGCTGCGACGCTCTCATTGTTCTTCGTGCTCGCCCACCTGTCCATGTACCCCTTCGTTGCTCACTCGACGACGTCGTCCAACTATGTTCGCAATTGTCGGAACTGACCCAGGACTCGCATGCGTATGGGACACACAGAGAGTTATACGTGAAGGAGTTGTTGCGCGAGCTGTGGTCATCCGTAGTGGAGCGAATCGTCTCTGTCCTGCAAAACGATGTTCAACTCCCTCCAGGCTCGCGCATCTGGTGGTGCCCAACCTCGAAATTCACTACTCTCCCGCTCCACG
>JBBPRM010000753.1:0-12765 GCA_038092995.1 Xerocomus minutiporus | reverse complement strand
ACATCCAAATCACTTCTCAGGAAACCAAAAACTACATCCCGCTCAAAGCGCTACTCGATAGTGGAGCAAATGAGATATTCATTGACCGAATCTGGTGTCAAAAGAATAATCTTCCCCTTCGACCCCTTCGATGAGCAGTAGCAGTCTACAACGTGGACGGAACTCGAAACTCAGCAGGAGACATTACGCATGCAGCGGATATCATCCTGGAGTATCAAGGACATCGTGAGCAAATCACAGCCGAAGTGACTGATTTAGGCAAGAATCAAATGATACTAGGCTACACTTGGCTACAGCGCCATAACCCTACCATCAATTGGTCTAGAGGAAAAGTCACGCTCAACAAATGTCCTCCCAGCTGTCAACATCTACAAGACAAAGAAGGTTTTGTAAAAGATATAGATGCAGAGGAACAAGAAAACGCATGGGAGCAGCATTTCGCCCGAGTAGCAACTGACAAACCAGTAAAGGTTGTCAAAACCGCTGCAGAACTTGTGCCAAAAGAATTCCACAAGTATCTCAAAGTATTCACGGAGAAAGATGCAGAAAGAATGCCGATTCGAAAACCTTGGGATCACGCCATCGATCTCAAAGACGATTTCAAACCCAAGAAAGGAAGGATCATCCCTCTTTCTCCCGATGAACAACTAGAAGTCACGGAATATTTGGACGAACAATTACGCAAAGGCTATATTCGACCGTCCAAATCCCCGCAAACTTCCCCCATATTCTTTATTCCGAAGAAAGATGGCAAGAAACGCATGGTAACCGACTATCGGTACCTAAACGAATATACCATCAAAAATAACTATCCACTACCTTTGATATCACAACTTGTGGATCAACTCAAAGGAGCTAAGTTGTTCACCAAGATAGATCTCCGTTGGGGATACAACAATGTTCGCATCAAGGAGGGTGATGAATGGAAAGGAGCATTCGTGTGCTTCAAAGGTGCTTACGAACCCCTAGTCATGTTCTTCGGAATGTGCAATTCCCCAGCAACTTTCCAAGCAATGATGAACGAAATCTTCGCTGATCTGATATGGTGGGTAATCGTCTACATCGACGACATCATGATCTTCACCAAAACCGACGATGAATCCGAACATAAGAAGATCGTCTTAGAAGTCATGAAACGACTCGAAGAAAACGATTTATTCGCCAGACCTGAAAAGTGTACTTTCTGTGTCAAGGAAATTGAGTTCCTCGGAATGGTAGTATCCGATAAAGGAATTAAAATGGAAGACAAGAAAGTGCAAGCCATCGTTCAATGGCCCGCACCCACTACGGTTAAAGGAGTCCGAAGTTTCCTAGGACTTGTAAACTTTTATAGAAGATTCATCGAAGGGTACGCACAGATCGCAAGACCCCTCAACGATCTTACGAAGAAAGATCAACCCTTCGTTTGGGAAGAACCTCAACAAAGGCCTTTGACATGCTGAAGTCAAAATTTACCACAGCACCAATACTGGCTTATCCTGACGATGAATGTCAGTTCAGATTAGAAACCGACGCATCGGACTTCGCTACGGGAGCAGTTCTATCCATGTACAAGGAGGACGATGAAAAATGGCATCCAGTTGCATTCTCATCTCATTCAATGTTGCCTGAAGAACGCAACTATCCTATCGCAGATAAAGAGATGCTGAGTGTAATCAGATCTCTTGAAATCTGGCGACATTATCTAGAAGGAGCTAAGAAACAATTCGAGGTTTGGAACGATCACGCAAATCTCCAATGGTTCATGAAAAGTCAGAATCTCTCTAGACGACAAGCTAGATGGGCGCAATATCTATCTAGATTCGATTTCAAATGGCTTCATAAAGCGGGATCTTCCATGGGTAAGGCCGACGCTTTATCCCGCAGAGAAGACCACGCGACTGGAATGGATACCGACAATCAGGGAGTAACTATCATTCCCGCAGACCGAATTCATTCCGCCATCAAAGTAACGGACGATGGAGACACAATTCTCACTTGGATAAAGGAAGAAATATCTAAGATGTCTCGGACTGAGATTCGCGAACTTTGCGAGAAAGATAACGCATGTGAATCCGCGCAAGGTCTGATAATCAAAGGTGCAAAGATCTATATCCCGGATGAGACAAAATTGCGAATGGAAATCATTCGACTCCACCACGATACCCCAATAGCTGGACATTCTGGCTACGATAAAACCCTCGAACTCATACGCAGGCAGTACTATTGGCCTGGTATGAATGGAATCATTAAAGACTATGTCTCTAGGTGCGACAGATGCGCACGATTCAAAGGAACCAACAAAAGTCCCGCAGGAAAGCTATCTCCTTTGGAAGTACCCGATAAACCATGGGAAGATATTTCTGCAGACTTTACCACAGACCTTCCTCTTTCCAACAAATACGACTCTATTTTAGTCGTCGTGGACCGATTCTCCAAGGAAGTGGAGTTCATTCCATGCAACAAGACGGTGACAGCATTGGATACCGCCAAACTTTACATGAATCACGTGTGGATTAACCACGGATTACCAAGGAGCATTGTCTCAGATCGTGGACCGCAATTCGCCTCTCAAGTGATGCAAAGCCTTTGCAAGAGATTAGGTATCAAGCCTAAACTATCTACCGCTCATCACCCTCAAACTGATGGACAAACGGAACGAGTAAATCGAGATTTGCAACAATACCTTCGATTATTCGCTGCTGAAAAACAAGACGAATGGGCTGATTGGTTAGCCATAGCTCAATTCTCGCATAACAATGCAGAACATTCAGCAACGAAGAAATCTCCATTCGAACTCACTCGAACCTATGTTCCTCGCATGGGTGTTGAACCAGGAGTAACCAAAGCTCCGGCGGCAGATGAAATGGCTGAACAGATCCAACAAACTATTGACGAAGCTAAAGTCAATATGAAAAAGGCTCAGGAACGAATGTCGGTACAAGCTGACAAACATCGATCTGACGCACCATCCTATTCCATGGGAGATCTCGTGTGGCTAGCAACCGACAATCTACGGCTTCCCAGACTATCACGGAAGTTGTCAGAAAAATGGTTAGGACCATATGCCATCACCAAAGTACTCAACAACGCAGTCGAACTTCGACTTCCCAAATCGATGAGGATTCACTCGACGGTGAACATCTCCAGAGTGAAACCTTACAAAGAACGGCTTCTCAGACAACCAGTTACAGCACCTGGTCCGTCCAATGTTACAGAAGATCGTGAAGAAGAATACGAAGTGGACTACATTGTTGATTCTCGTCTAAAACGCAACGGAATTGAATACCTCGTCCATTGGAAAGGTTATGAAGAAGATGATCGCACGTGGGAACCTTCCTCCAACCTTTCACATTCAAAGGATGTCATTCAAGATTTCCATAAAGCTAAACCGTCCGCACCCAGGAAGTTACGCATGACTACCGCTGACTTCCAATCCCTTTTCAAACCATATGAAAACGTTACAGAGGCACCTGTGCCTTTCAATCGCCTGGAAGTCGATTCTTAGAAGGGGGGTAGTGTTACGAACGGTACTCTCATCTTATCTTATCTTCATTTCATCTTATCTTTTGATCTTATCTTTCATTAGTAACTCATGATGACTCACCTCTGAGTCACATAGAGTCACTATGACACGTGTATAGCCAATGAGGCATGACACAGTCAGTTGAGTCATTTACCGTCACAGCCTTCTATTCATCTCCGTGCTGTGCCGGATAACTATTCTTCCTATCATGATAACGGACCTTATCCGTACCCTCGACTCTCGTCTCCTTGGAGTCCGTTCCATCGGATCTCAAGAAGCGCATAGCCTGGCACGGCCTTCTAGGCACTGATGCTGCGGTTACTGCGGATACCGGTGCAAACCTGTGTCACACAGCCATGATGACTCGCCCCTAGTCATAGTGACTCGTCAGGGTATAGGGTTACTATATTCACGATACGATCGGTCAGATCTAGTGTAAACAGATGTACATATTTGAGTAGTATATAAAGGCCCAAGAGCCGACCAGAGAACTTCAGTCAAGTTCTCTTGGATTATCCCCTCGAAACTTGTCCCATCCCCTCTCCTCTCTTTTGAACACTCGAGGACTGTCTCCTAACCGGGGCTGGTTATTAGAGTTGCTTCATGAATCACACTGGGAGAGCATGATGATGGTAAGAGGATAAGATGTAAAGCTGTGCTCTATTTATATCTATTTATCTATATATATGTTGTTGAGGAAATTCACTGGATTGATTTGATTTACTATTTTTGTATTCATTCCAATAGTTGACCAATGTGTAATGTCTTGTCACCATCCTAGTTTACTTGTGTACAGGTTGAGCATTTCCATCCATTGTCTATAACTTGATCTGATTGTTCTATTTGCCATAGTTGTTTCCCAGAAGATGTATTTATTTTAGGCATTCCGTCGACGTTCTGGGCAAAGGTTATTAATTCCAACCTTGGTCAATCTGACCAACCTGCATTGTGATGGTTGCTTCCATTACTTCCAGATTGCTTCCATTAGTCATCATATTAATTCCAACCTTGGTCAATCTGACCAACCTGTGTTGTGACAGTTGCTTCCGTTGCTTCCAAGTTGCTTCCATTACTTCCAGATTACTTCCATCAGTCATCATATTAATTCCAATCTTTGTCAATCTGACCAACCTGTGTGGTGACAGTTGCTTCCATTGCTTCCAGATTGTTTCCGTTACTTCCAGATTGCTTCCGTTGCTTCCAAGTTGCTTCCATTACTTCCAGATTGCTTCCATTAGTCATCAGATTACATCCAAGATCAAGTCTTAATTTGGAAGTTGTTTCTATTTATCATCAGATTGCCCACTCTGTCAACGTCTTTGGGTATAGTTGCTTCCAGGATTACTATAAAAGGAAGTTGCTTCCGGAATCCAGTAGACCGTCTGCTGGGAAAAGCAGATTATTAGAATTTACTTGTTATGTGCTCAACAATACTTGAAATACTACTTATGCATACTTGGCTCCTGGCAAGTGTCATAAGCTCGGATAAGTCATAAATAAGTACACAAGTGCGAAGTAAGTAAAGTGTTAGTTTGCTGATGTACTATGTCAGCTTGTAGTAATGATAGACACCTCTGCAATGTCCCATCACTACAGAGCCTACATCATCAACATTAGCACACCTGGTTATGCAGTGTATAACAACATAGTACGACATCGCCCAAAAAGTTGTGACATGAACTACAGCCACTGTGCCTTTTTCCTGATGAACCGTCCAATCGAAATCCGGATTGATGGGTTTATCACCATGTGTAGCTGCATCTCAAGGACCGCTCCGCCAATCCCGCTCCATACGGATCAGATGTAATAGCCCCCTTATAATGGAGGCATGGTGGAAGTGAAGAGGCCAAAGACGACGACGACGACGATGTGGAACTGCTCGCCATCGCACAGGCTTCGACGTTCGTCAGCTATGTACAAAAGCATGGAAGAAAGAGACAAACTTGCACAGGCCGCTAAAGTTACGCTCCAACCGGCCAAGTTTCGGGGTAAAAAACGGCGTTCTTGTACTTCTTCTTAATCTCGGCCAGGAGCCACCACCCTGGAGTGCAATAGGTGACGTGGTTGCTGGTCGGACTGCCTTTGTTGTAGCCCGAGTGGAGTTGGCCGACGATGTACGCTTTACCGTCCCTCATATGCCAAACGAGGGATCCAGAGTCTCCTTTGGCAGAGAAGACTTCAATGGCCTTGTTTCCAGAATTGTAGATGGCGAGCTCCCTGGACACAACGCCAGTTGCGTTGAAAGTGAACGATTCCAGGCCGGCGTAGCGACCAACGGTGAGGTCGGTGGTGTTCCCATCCTTGCCGACCACAAGGCATCGCTCGCCTTGATTGTCGAACTCTGCAGGGATGGCGAGGTCCTCCTTCGTGGCGCAGCCGACAATCTTCAGCTTCCCCCCCGGGGGATACTTGAACGTGGTCGCTCCACCAGCCACAGGATAGAACATCGCTGTTAACTCCGGAGCAGAAAACTTGGATCCTAAATGAGGGTTGAGTTCGTCAGACGCGGGATATGCGAGAAAGATGAGTCGAAGCGCACCAAGATCGACCACATTGCCTTCAAATGCACCCTTGACCTTCGCCTCCGCAGCCACAAAAACGCCCCAGTCTGCCGTGTATCGTGTGTTGCCTTCGTCAACCTTGATTTTCGGAGCATATTCGACGTGGCCAATGTTGCGGTGCAGCTTGATATTGGACCAATATTTGGTCGCTTCGTCGTGGAGGCGCTCGAGGCTGGCGATGGCTCTGTTTTCATCTTCTAGTTTGCTTCGATTCCACTTCAGATCTTCCGTGGTCTCCGGGTCCTGGTTTTCCTGCGCTTGGAGCCTGGCGATGTCTTGGGCGTAAATGTTCGCGAAAAAGACGCAGTCAGCAACGGCCTTGGTGATCTCGTCGAGGCCGCGCTGGAACCGGCGCATTCCGCAGACGTGGACATGGTCCATGGCTGTGCCACCCTTGAGAGAGTAATCGACGGTGGTGTCCGCGCGGAGAACATGGCAGTTGCTGAGGCCATAGACTTTGTCGCTGGGTTTACCGTCTTTGGTTTTGTTCTCGAGAAACCAAAGGGTAAGTGTGCCCTGGGAATCAACCTCCTCCATATCTTCGGTGGTTAAGGGAACCGCGAGAAGAGCAGTGAGGAATCGGCGGACATAGTGGGTGGCATCGCGGACGGAGGCATGTCGCAAGAGCGGGGGGCCACCCAGCCACTGCGGGACTGCCTCCCTCCATTCTACAACAACGTCCTTGACATCGTTCTTCCGCAGAAGGGCGAGGATCGCCTGAGAGACATCGTGGGCGGTGTCGGGGGAGGTAGAACCGGGCTGGACTCCAATCCATACAACGACCGGACCGAGACTCCCCTTGTCCCCCTCTCCCGGCTCGGCGTGTGTGAGGAAGCGGGCCGGGTCAATGGAGGTGCACTTGATATTTCGCGCAACGATGATGTCGACAATCTGGGGACCGACAGTATCCCAGGCCTTATTCAGTGAGGTATCGAAGGTCCCGTAGACTGATTTGACGGGGATGTGAGCAAATCTGCCAGCGGGCCTGGGGAATGGCGTAGTGAGGTAGTCGGAACGGTACACGAGTTCCGGGTGCTCCTCGTCCCCAGTAATGCCGTTGTAATAGGTGGCCCTCTCGTAAGCGTCGGGACCATGTTCAGACACCACGATCGCCTCGCTGGCGAAGGTGAGGGCGGAAAAGTTGGACTTCATAGAAGTGTCGCTTAAGGCTGGGGAGCCAGGCAAGCGGGGCGAGTTGGGGCTCTTGTATTGGGAGCCCTGGGCGTTGATACAGGCGAAGGCGAACAGGGAGAGCTCTGGACGAAAGGTGGTAAGTGCGGTATAGACGCGGAAAGATTATGTAAAAGGACTCGCTCAGCAGCTCCAGGTACTTATCACTTCGTTCAAGGTTTGCAATGTTAGCTCCGCCACCCCTTGTCCACTTGGCTCTCTCACCGATTCCTCCACTTTCTCCCAGCTCGACATACAGGAGACCTCTCAGCTCCTTGGTTGGTTCAAACGTCTAATTATTTTGTCATCGATGGCGCCGTCCTCAACATGAACCCTACATGTTCCTGCATCATAACCCCATATCCTCTGATCCCGTCGACTCCGCCATTCGCATCGTCCTTCAGCAAAATGTCACTAGTGGAAAGGATGCCACCATGTTATGTAGCACTTTGCTCAGAACTAGCAAGTGGGATAATATATCTTCTTCACACTGTAATGGAGCAGCATCTGTAAACAGAGAAAACATGTATGCTGTCGTATTCGTATCATATTGTATCCACCAGCGAGGGAATCATAAGCCAACGCGGCCGCGTGTCTCAGTGCTTGTGCCAGCACTCGAACCCCTGCCGCTGATAGAACGCGCACGTTTGAGCGCGGCCAACTCTGCCAATAATCGTATCCGTTCGTTCTTGTCGTCGACCCCAGCGGCGGCAATGTCATCGTCGTCGGTGCTGGCGCACGCGACGTGCACTCGTTCTCTAGTTTCCTCGTCACCCTCCCCCAAGATGCGGGCGCCGGCACGGGTGCAGCGGTCATATTCGAGCGTGAGCCCGTTCGGCTGATCCCCGACACCTGCCCACTACCGAGATCGCCAGGCATTGAAACCGAAGGTGGAGAAGGCGTATAGGACGGCGATCGCGTACAACGCATCCCACCACTCTTACTCCCGCTCGCACTCGACTGCGAAAACGTGGGTCTCGCCCTGGGCCTTGATTTAGCAGGCGTGCTCGTATTGTTCAGCGTCGAGAACGACACGTCAAAGGGTTCAGTGTCCGAATGGGATGGAGGTGAGGGCGGTGGACTCGGGCTTGGACTGCGCGGGTGTGGTGTACGTGTAAGACGTAGAGATAGAGGGGCGTGTCTCCGAGCAGAAATGGGTGGTGGAGACGGAGAGGGTGAAGGCGAGTGGGATGGAGAGGGAGCCGCGGTACGCCTGCGCGACGGACCAGCTGGCCGTGACATCGACTCCTACCCGAATTCGACCGGGACGCCCGCCCGCGCGACGCAGCAAACGCAGCGGTCTCTGCGTCAGTGTCGACAGACTCGATCCACCCCGTGAGATGCACCCGTTGAGGCGTCAGCGTCGGCGGTGCATATGGGCCCTCCTGCTCATCATTATCCTCGGCAAGGTCGTGTTGCGTAGTGTCAAACGGGGAAGCGCCGGGCGCGCGTATGTATGAAGGATCCTCGAGCTCGTGGATACACCGCGGGCGAAACGTCGACGGCTGATCGTCGTTGTCCTCCGCGTCCTGCATCATCTGGAGGGGATCGTGTATCTGCGGGTCGTGCGACCCGTCGAGGTCATCCGAGTGGGCGTTGGACACGGTCGTGCGGGGGGGCGCTGCGTGCGCGGATGGAGAGGTCAGTCGTCGACGGTCGTGAGAGCGAGAGGGATGATTCGGGGAGTGCACGAGTGGATGGTGGGGGACATCTGTGATGTACGAGAGCGTCGACAGATCTGGGTCTACGTCTGGGATGGACGGGGGCGGTGGTGAGATCGCTTTTTGTGCGGGCGAGGGCCGCAGGAGGAGCGAAGTGGACAAATCAGTGTCGTCGCCGTACGAGTGGTGGTTGGAGTACAGGGAGCGCAGGTGGTGCGGTACCCTTGCGACGGGCGAGCCAGCAGAGGAGTTCGCCGATAAAGATGGTCTCTTCCCATCCGCCGTCTGCGAGTCGTTCTGGATCGACCCCGCCGAGGCCTATGTCGTCTGCAGCCATCGACGCTGACGCCGCCTTCCGTGATGGAAGAGTCGTCTGGGTTGGATGATGTGCCGCTTCGAAGAATGTCGCGCTCGAGTACGCCGAGGAGAACGAGCATTGCGCGTGATTCTGCATCTCTTGTGCGAGACTGTCTGGGGAGACGCGCTGCGATGATGGACTCGAATACGGCGAGGAGGAGGGAGTAAGATCTGAAGGTTCGTCGACGTAGACTGGTATTTGGAGGGCGTCGAGGAGGGTGTTGGTGTTTGGGGCGAACGTCGGCTGGAGAGGACGGAGAGACCGGTGGCTGTACACTCACCTTGTGAACTGCGTGTTTTCACCTCTTGCAAGGCCTCAGCCTAGCGTATGTCTCAGTCAATACCGCTCACCCGCGTGTCGTCCGTAACAGCTCGCTTCTTGACTGAAAACACACAAGCACGCTCCCCACAAAACGTCGAAGATATATTCCCTAACTCTGCTGCCGCTCAGGATGGCCCAGATCCTGTCAAGTCTCCGAGAAAGTACGCAGCATTTGAGCTCCTCGAACGACCGACCTCTTCGAGCTCTGCTGTCCTCGTGCACTTTGCTTCGACGTCCCTCATCGTTTTCTCCGCAATTGTGACCATCCTGGAGACGGTCCCCACCTTCCATTCCATCTCTCCTCGTGTATGGTTCGGATTGGAAACCAGCCTTGTGCTGCTCTTCACAGTGGAATACTGCGCTCGGCTCTTTGCTTGGAGCTCGTCATGGGTAACCCTTGTTAAATGGATATTTTGTACGTCACCTTTTCTACCTGCTTTGATGGTCCGTTCTTCACGCGAGTTCGCAATCAGCATTTTATGGTGTTACCGACGCGTTGGCTATACTTCCTTATTACATTGAAATAATGTTACACCAAGACACCGTATGCATCTCTCCCCCGTTCCACCATCAGCTCAGCTTCTACAACCAGTCTAGTCTGTCCTATTTCGGTTTTCCATCCTTCGAATCTTCCGGCTTTTGCGAGTTTTTCGGCCTTTCAGGTCCAGCAGTACTATCCTCTTGTAAGCACGCCGACGGAGTATCCTTTGCCGCTGTGTCTGACTCACTACTGACTATGAAAGAACGATAGAAGTCATGTATCTTTCCATCCGACGATCCCACGATGCACTCCTTGCTCTTAGCTTCTTTATCGCAATGTTACTAACGGTTTTCAGCACACTCCTGTAGGTCTCCCTCATTACGCGTTTTACCTGGGATTGATTTGCTTCTGTAGGTACTTTGCCGAGCGAGGAACGTGGGACGATACACTAGAGACATTCATCAACTCTGATGGAGATCCATCCCAGTTCGCGGTAAGCTTCTCGAGACCGGAATTTGTTGAAAGCTTTGCTAACTTCGGGACTAACTAGTCCATACCAGCGGCTGCATGGTAAGACCATTTTAACTTGCTGCCTGTGCTCGTTCTGTCGTACTTAGCGTATTGCCAGGTTCGTCCTCGTCAGTGAGTCTTCCGCCCATTTAGCAGTCATCCCCGAACCCTTGATCTTGAATTCTCATTTTCGTTCTATTCTAAAAACGATGCCACTCTCGCGATGTGAAAACAGCTATTACAACCGTAGGCTACGGTGAAATAACTCCACGCTCCATCCTCGGCCGCTTGATCACAGTCCCACTCCTTGCCTTTGGTCTTCTTCTAATCGCCCTCCCCAGTTTCGTGCTTGGGCGAGAATTCAGCATCGTATGGAAGCAGATGACGAGTCATGATGTGGGTCTATATTGCCTCTCGTCATACTCCCTTCTAACCTACAGATGAACCACGACATGGTGGCGTTTGACATCAGACTGATGAGGATCTGGATCCAAGTATGGTGTTGGATCGGGGCTGGGACGCGTCGTTGGGCATATGTAGCGAGCATGATTTGTCCAATCGGAAATTGGCAGAAAACCAGACGGAGCTCAGTCGGCAGATATCAGAGCTCCGCAGTGCAGTGGAGATACAAGGGGCGACGATCCAGCGTCTGGTGGATATGCTTGGAGAAGGTGGTGTGCGTCGTGATTCAGATGGTATAGCGACCGGGTCGGAAGGTGTGGTCAAAGGCAAAGAAAGGGAGGGCTCGAATGGTCATGCTGGCGTGAGCTGGCCTACCGAAAGGAATTCCATGAGCTAATAGTCCTATAATGTAGGGCGGAACATAGTTCTTATTATTCCTGCAGCATTTTCTCCGGTGCGCGCGCAAAGTGGAAAGCAATTGAAGCCTTGAGGACACTCATCTTGCGGGGCAATTCCACTTGTGGCCCTCATGCAAAATTCAAATACTTGTCGCGCACCGCAGTGGGTCATGAATACAACAGCAAAATAGCTCGCAAATTGTAAGGTAAGGACCTCCAAAAGACCGTGAGTATCACTCTTCTACATACCACCCTTCCAAACACGTCAGACGTGGCAATACCTCGCTAGCGCGATCACCTCTCCGAACAGCCTCTCTGACCTTCTCCGCCAACCGACGACTCTTTTCCCAATTCACCTTCGTATCTTCGTCCATTTCGCCTGCACTCGTCTCCAAGCCTCTCCCATTCGCTGGGGGTAGGACCGAGTTCAAGGCCGTCACGGATGTCAACTCGACCGACAAAGTCGACAGAGCCTCCTGCTCGACCATCACGCGCCGACTCTCCCGTGACAGTTTCGGCTGGATGGCAAGATCTGGTCGTGCTAGACGCAACTTCTCCGTGGTCCGCCTCCTCGATGCGCGCTCGGTCCGTCGCGCAGCAGTCCGTGGACTCACATGTACATTGTTTGTACGGGCACTCGCATCGACGGCGCTCGTGTGGGCAGAGAGGCTTTCTGCTCCAACGACCGTCGACGTACTATCAATCGCCGAGGTGGAGCAAGAGAGTGCCTGAGAGTTGCTGGGCCAACCGAGTGAAACCGTCTTCCTAGTACGATTGGTCCTGTCGTCGGCACGCTTCCTCACGGGAAACGAAATGGTGGCCATCGTCACAGTCCGCGTTCCAAAAACTTCCAGTTCGAGACTCGAAGATGTACGTGGGAGAGATGTAGCCTCATATTCCTCACTAGCCAAGGAAGGAACAGTCGGCCTATGAATGAAGCTAGAAGATTCGAGTGATAATCCACACATCTCGTCCTGTGCGCATGAGTGTAATTGGGGATGTTTACCCTCGGGGGGCTCGGACACGCCTGCTTCCCCCTTTGACTCCTCCAGATCAAATTTTCGGCGTTTCGGTTGTGGTGCTTCGCAGAAGTTCTCGTTTGTTTCCCTGTTGATGTCGCCTAAAGTTTGAATGGTCGACAAAGTCCTCCGTGACGTTTGTCGACTCTGGCCCAGATGTTGCGTCACATCACGAGGTGACACGATATCATGAGGAGGCTCGGAATGAACAACATTATCGAGGCAAGTAAATGGTTGTGAACCTGGCTCAATCGTCTCCTTCGTCTGTTCCTCCGGGGATCGTTCAGAAATCCGAATGCCATCAAAGGACACAAACGGAGACGTGCATGGCGATGGTATTCGAGAAACTTCGGGACTGACTGGTGGTAGAACAATATCC
>JBBPRM010000752.1:0-12771 GCA_038092995.1 Xerocomus minutiporus | reverse complement strand
GAGTTTCGGGTTCCGTCGACGTTGTAGACTGCTACTGCTCGTCGAAGGGGTCGAAGGGGAAGATTATTCTTTTGACACCAGATTCGGTCAATGAATATCTCATTTGCTCCACTATCGAGTAGCGCTTTAAGCGGGATGTAATTTTTGGTTTCTTGAGAAGTGATTTGAATATCCATCAGAATTTCCTTCTCCGTTTCGAATGATCGAACGAAATGGAAGCCTCCTGTGGATCCAAATCCTTGCTCTCCACGTTGGGTGTCGTCAAGTTCGTCAACTCGGAGTATCATGGGATTCATGATTCGTTCTACGATTAGTTGAGCTATTCTTGAACCTTCTTCAACAGTAAAATCGTTGTCTCCATGATTGAATAGGAGTACTTTGAGTGATCCACGATAATCTTCGTCGATCACTCCTGCTCCTACGTCGATCATGTGTTTAGCGGCAAGTCCGCTTCGAGGTGCAATGCGTCCATAAGTTCCTTTAGGAAGTGCTATGGCGATTTTGGTGTCGACTAGCATTTTTCCTCGTGATGGTACGATCTGAGCTTCTGCTGCATGTAAATCGTATCCGGCTGATCGATTCGATCCACGTAGAGGTAGTTTTGCGTTGTCGGCTAATAACTTTACCTTTAACGTATCGATTGATTCTTGTTCTTTGACAGGGGTTTTCTTATTTTGCTCAGGGGAATTAAGCACAGGTCTAGCCTGCCGCGCTTCGTTCGAAGACGCCCCTTCGCTTTCAGAATAAGTACTATGAGATGTGTTAGTAACAGATCGAACACCCTGTTCGTTCAATCTGTTTTGACTTTTCCCGAAGTCTCTTTAAGATCCCAGAAATGCGCTTTCATTTCCTCATACTCCATGCCTCGGAGTTGATCGAGAGGGTTGCGTTGACTAGCAATTTCTTTGATAGAGCTAGTGGAAGGAGACTCTATGGTTTCAGTCGCGCGAATCTTCTTCTTGCGGCTACACGACTCCTTATGATTCCCGCCAAGGAATTTGCACTCACTGCAAGAGTTCTTGGGTTTGGGACAGGATCGTGCCATATGGTCTTTGCTTCCGCAGTTGAAACAACTGTTCTGTTGCTTCTGCGTTGCTTGCACATGTGTTCGTGGCGTCCAGGTTTTCTTCGGCTGGTCTTCTGATGTGGAGGTTGACTTTCGAGTGAACATATTGTAAGACTCGATTTGTCGACCGATTTTCTGGATTTCTACCAGGGTTTCGTCGACCGTTGTCTTTCGTCGCTCTTCAAAGAGTTTGGCACGAATGTCATCTCTGACTCCGTTTTCGAGATTCCAAACTCCCCATTCTTGACCTAGTCCGGACTTTGAGAAAAAGGACATCCATTTGCTGATGTAGCCGTCGATGCATGATTTTCCTTGCTTGAACTCTTGGAGTTGTTTCTTAGCCCAGTCTTGTTGATGCACTGGTCGAAACAATCCTTCGATTTCGCTTTGGATCCTTACCCAAGAGGTTAGGTCTGAGGTTCCTCTGTCGAGATCTCGGAGTTGTCGTTCTGCAAAGAAAACTCCTTTTTGTCCTTTAAGCCTGGACAGGATAGCGTAAGCTCGTGGTTTGGGATTAGGTTCCCAAATGTGCATGTCAAGGATTGAGTCGTATTCCTTGACTGCAAATTGTCGTTGGTTACAATCAAACCAAGCTTTCATCTTGATCCACCAGTCATCAAAAGTAGCTGGCGAACCGTCATAGGTTCCTGGATCTGAAAAGAGTTCTACTCGGGTTCCGCCTAAGGGTTCGTTTCTTTCCGACCCTTTCATGGTTCCGGTCATTTCAGCCCATTGATGAGTTTCGAGTATGGCGCGAGTTCGTTGATCAGACTCATCAGCCTTTTCTCGAGTTTCTCTGAGGGTGTCATTTGCTCTTCCTAGAGCTTCTGCAAGTTGATTTCGTTGCAATTCTATAGCCGCGAGACTTTCGCTTTGTGCTTGTTGAATTGCTTGCATGTTGGCCTGTCCAGCGGCCAGAGTCTGGTAAGCGACCATGAACTGATCCCATTCTGCTTGAGATACGTTGGCTGCCATCTTAGTTTCTCTTTACCGGAAATCCGATAGAGGGCTTTGGTGTAACGGGTTGATACCGTGGAGGTATTTCCTTAGGTTCAACGGGTGTCGGTGCGATCTCTTCGTCCGACTCTGATTCTATCTCAGTAGCGACTCTGCTTACTGGGGTAAGAAAAGGGTTTTCAGGATTTTCTTCTGTCTTTGTGTTTTCTGCGATTTGATCGAAAGCAAGAAGGGAAAGTACGGTTGCGATTATCAAAAACACGCACTCGTAATTCATTCAAGGTCAGGCAACTCAGTGTTGGCTGGCGTCGGCGGAGGAACTTGTAAAGCTACCTCGGATGCTGCTTGTGGTAGACCGTAGTGCGCAAAGGGCGTTGCTCCGGTATACCAGTTAGCTCCTGCTGGTGCTTGGAAAGGTTCTCCTCCTGTGGGAAGGTTGTCGATCTCGAGGTTCTCTCTTTCAGATTCCTCAACAGAAAGTGCAACGTTCAAGTGGTCTGCGAAGATGTTTATCGCAAGTTCTCTCAGTCTCTCAGAATGGAGACGGTTTCGTAACCACTGGTACCACTCAGGGATGGTGAACTCAAGTTCCGAGTTGTTGGTTTCGTCGTTCTCGACTTCGTTCCAACCGTCGTTGTTGTCTGGCTTTCTTTCCCAGGCGTTCTGATTCGCTTTCCAGTCGATCTCAGAAATGGCGAAGTAGAAAGACTTCTCGGCGTATCCCGCGGTGAACCTTATGTTCTTTCGTCGAGGTACACTCCAGACAGTCAAGAAAATCGCTGTTAGGTAAGAGAAGAGTACAATGGCATCAGGAAAACCCTTCCTGGGATATTTCCTAGAAATAGGTGATATTTTCAAAGAATTCTAGCAAATAGTTGATATTACAGGAAATATTGAAATTAGCAAGAATAATTGAAATTATCTACAAATCAATAGCCCCCTAAAATCCTTTTGATAATTTGTAAGATTATCCAACATTAGGAGCATATTTCAATGTAATTTTGACTCTAATTGCTTGGAATACTATAGTTGTAGTTTCAAGTGTATTACATATTATCAGTTCACCATTTACTTTATTTATTCCAACCAGCAATGTAGGAAAAAAAAATTATATTATTATTAGTTAAACCACATATAAGTGTAGCAAAAGTGTTCGCATTTTTGACTACCAAAGTGTAGTAAACAAAGTGTAGGAAAAGTGTAGTCAACAGTGTACCAAAAGTGTACGCTTTTTTGACTACAAAAGTGTACTAAATAAAGTGTAGTGTTATTAGCAAAGTGTAGAAAAGTGTAGAAATGGACTTACCCCATATATATGGCTTGGCCATTTGTTTGGTCTGGTTTGCCATGGGGTGCAAGAGGTGGAGAATTTGGTGTCCACTAAATCACGTTTTTGGCATTTTTAGACTTAGAGCAATTTTGGATGCTGTGGCAGTGACACTTTATGTACGCTTTTTTGGTACACTTTTCTGGTACACTTTTACTCCGCTTTTTTGGTACACTTTGTGGTAGACCTTTTTTGTAGACTTTTACTACACTTTTATGGTACACTTTTACTACACTTTTTTGGTACACTTTGTGGTAGACCTTTTTTGTAGACTTTTACTACACTTTTTGGTAGACCTTTTTGTAGACTTTTACTACGCTTTTTTGGTACACTTTTACTACACTTTTTTGGTACACATTTCTGGTACACTTTTACTACACTTTTTTGGTACACTTTTATGCTACACTTTTACTACACTTTGACTACACTTTTTGGTAGACCTTTTTTGTAGACTTTTACTACACTTTTTTGGTACACTTTGACTACACTTTTTGGTACACTTTTTTTGTAGACTTTTACTACACTTTTTTGGTACATTTTTATGGTACACTTTTACTACACTTTTTTGGTACACTTTTTTAGTACACTTTTTTTTGGCAAATTAGATCAGGTTAGGATTATCAGTGTTAGGATTATCAAGGTTAGAATACAATTTCATAAATTATCACAAATATGTACTATTTTTACAAAGGACAGTTGCATGTTGAGATAAAAACCTGAAAAACCTGAAAATACTAGGTATTCTCAAGTATTTATGAGAATATATGAGAATATCATAGATTATCCAGGAGAGGTTTTTCCTTATATCCATGTATGATACTATCACAAATATAGTTATACATCCAGCACTAATGAGTGTGATTTATGCACTTCATCACTTAGGATATATCCCCAGCTGCTAACGGCATCACTGCATGGGTGGAGATGTCATATCCATGACTTTTCGCCAAGTCCAACTCTGAACCTCTGGACCAAACTCCTCACCAACTCCGGAGCGTTCTCGCCCAAGACGTAGTCACGGGCGATCGGACTTGTATACCCGACACTCTATCCCTTTACACTCTTCTCCATTTCATTCTTACGCTAGACTACATCTAGTTATGCTACGCAGTTGCACAGTCTTCCATAGTATTACTCCAGACCTGACCTGCAGACTGCACTTCTGCTCTCTTTACGATACCCGGACTCCGTATATAAACTCGAGTACTCCAATGTATTTACCTCAGTTCGAATATCGACTTGATCACACTCTTGTCCCTCTTGTCTCACTCCGACCAATTCCGCTTAGGTTCTAACACTCTCGTGTTAGGACTTACACTTTGACACGAGTCCCATCTCCGAAGTTCCGGGACTGGACTTACAACAAGGGTGCACCACACAAGGTGAAGCCAATGTCCCGACCGCACACCATAACTCCGGAGTTCCAGAGTTCGCACTTAGGAGTTACACAGTTCTAACAGCAGATGACCTAGTCTCATGGGCACGACAGTCCATATAGCTATTTGCATATATCCAAAGATGATGATTATCAGCACAAGAGGTATACATCCAGTCTTGATAAGTTTGATATATCCAGAGTTATCACACATGATATATCCCAATTATCTACAGGGATATATCCTCAATAAAAATTTTCAGAGATAGAGATCTACCCAATATGGTGCCATTTCTCCTGTTTGTTGCGATGTTTTTCCCTGATTATGTAATCGCTTCAAGCACACATTCCCACACTCCACAACACCCACAACATATCCATATTTGGGCATGTAGATATAATAGCTATTCCCCTCCGTTTTTTTGATGTATTACAAATCCCCCTGGCTTCAGGGTTCAATATAAAAGGTTGTAATAGTGTTATATAGTGTAAATCAATATATACGACCGCTTTTTACTGTACAAATGCATTGTATATAGGTAGATATCTAAAAATGAAGAAAAAACAAAAATGCATCCAATATTTTGATTCCTTGGGTATTCATCTTCGGAAAATAGATCCCAAGGCAGTATGTGTATGTAGCAATGCCCCACTAGCAGCACAGATGGCAGGGAGAGTCCCTTGTGGTGTGAGATTAGATTAGCCCCCTACCCCCTAAATTACAAAAAAGCGGACCTAATCCTTGGCATTCCTGATCTAAACTTGATACACATGTAGCTCATATATGTATCTACAATATATAACCACCTCAGAACCCAGGATGCTTTCCCTGGAGCATACAATGAGAATATGATAATTACCCCTATATACTGTAAAGCGACCATATTACTGTATCTATTGCTGTGATAACTATCTAGGCCTTTAGCGTACACATGGTACAATATATTCCCAAGTTTGCGAAAGACTAGCACTGAAATTGAGAGCAGGAGAACTCGAAACATTCTGCAGAAGCGTGGGAAACTGAGAAAATCATAGGACATTTATAAAATATCACTAGGAACACAATGTTCTGGTTGTCTGAGGGCTTCAATAATGTATGTAGGATATGTTGGGAACATATGGAATCATTCTAGATATTGTGCCTAGCATTTCAGAAGGGTCAAGTATGCAAAAAAGCGAACATGCTTCAAACCCCCGACTTTTTGGGACTGCCGACGGTTCTAATAGCACAGCCACCATTCGGGACATTGCAGCACGCAAAAAAGTGCAAACACTCTACCATGGGCAGTGGAAAGGACTGAACAACGAGAAAGGGCTCGAGAACGACGACAAAACATACCACAGACTCAAAAGGGTAGCTAAGAGATATCTCGTTGTTTGTCCTCTAGCAGATTCTTTACCATTAAGTTGTCGTGTTCAACTTTTATAACATCCCCACCCTTTACACCCAGTGGCCGCCAGACGGTCTCTATGTTCAAATCTATAGGATACCGTACCTCCCCGCTCTTGCCCGCCCAGTCGAAATCGAGCAATACAAAGTCGGAGCGGCCAACCGTTGATGCCATGATGTTGGCATCCCGAATATCACCATGAACATATCCTTCATCGTGAAGCTTCTTCACAAGTGCTTCGATGTTGTGGAGGAGTTCCGGGGTCACTTCGATATCGCGTAGCCACTGATAAGTACTTGCGGGCATCCGCTCCATGACAACCATCCACCATCCACCAGGGAGTTCTTCATAACCATGAAGTGCCGGTGCACGTTGCAGGGCTGAGCATCTCGCATGGACTTCCTTCGAGTATCGACGGACGAATTTGATGCAAATTGGGGACCGGCCCTCCGGTTCCGTGATTTCGCCAAAAAACAAAAGTTTATCGGGGAACGGTTGTGACGTGTATTCAAATGTACGTTCACTCTGATCCGGGAGGAAAGTGAACGAAGTGCGATATGGAAACAGTTGAGGTTTGGGAGAAGGTGGATTTGGTGCCTCAGGGAGATTGTGATAGTGATCTGTCAGGGTCTGTACAGCATTCTTGAACGCGCCAAGGTGGCGGGCCACTCTGGCCTGCGCCCAGGTATCCGTAGGGTGGTAGTGCATGGAGAGTGCGTCGGAAATTATTTGCACCGTTGGGCGCAAGTTCCATACAGCTCCTGCGAAGGCGATCCATGGGCCTGTTTGAGGGAAAATGGGATCATGAATTTGTAAAGAGCAAGCGATAGACTCACCAAATACAAGAAGCAGAATACAGGGTAGTGGGTCTGTATTCAATGCCCGATTTCTGGTCTTTTCCAAGTAGTACGCGCACGCTTGGAAATATGGTTCCGCTCCCGTACTCCCAACTTCACTCTTGAACTCCGAGATAACACAAAGAAGAGAGGAATTGTCGTCAACAGATATAACACCATCTGTCGGGTACTGGCCTGGGAAATCAATGAAACGAAATCTATTGTTGCAAAATAGATCTCGAATTGCGGAAGCTCGTTTGCTTTCATCGGAATAGATATCAGACATTGTGGTTGAAAGTTGCATCGCAAAGGCTTCATCATCAGGTGTTACTTCGAGGGTCATGCAATCAGTGATGAACTGGCCGAACGACGAGTGGAGTAAAGTCGCAGGAATGGTCGCAGCAGTTGTTCGAGGGCGGCCACAAAGAATGGTTGTTTGTGAGTCTTTCTGACGATGAAGAAATTTTTTTGGCTGCCCCGCAGTCGATGGGGGACACGATTTGTTATTGTTGAGAAACCGCGCACGTTCCGACTCGACACGTTTCGGTGAAGAGACATCGGACTCTTCCAGGGAGTGTCGTCAGACATTTTATAGGTGCAACCTGGTTATATACCTACCGACTTGTGAAGGTACATCGACCACGATATGAGTACGACCTTCAGGAGGAGGGGTGGGAAAATACCGAGCTAACGGTACATCGACGAGCATCGGTTGATTAAAATCAATGGTCCCCACGGCCGCGTCGACATCGGGAGTGTCATCAGAGACTCTGTAAAGGTGAAGCCTACGTGCATCCACGTGGCCAAAGTCCACCGGGTTCTTGTTCTTGATGGCGTCTTTGAGAGCCCCCACAGTCTCTGTCAGCGAAATCTTGACAGGGAATCCTCCGTTCCTATCCTCGCCCCACACGCGGCAGAAGATAGTCATTTCGATGGGAGGCTTGGCCGCATGCAAATCTAGATGTTTGTCAGAGTGGCAACAGGATACAATGATAAATGCGCACCAAGACCAGGTACATAGACAATGATGATCTTCCCAGACGGATTGAAGTTGGACAAACTTCGGCGTGTATTAAGGTATTCGTGGCCTTCAGGCTTCCACCCATTCAGCATGGCTTCAAAGGACTTTTCATCAGAAGGAGCCTCGACTGAATAAAGGCGAAGTTGGGTTGCGTCAATGCCCGTAAAGGTCACCGGATTCTCGTTCTTGACGAGTTTTTTGAGCTCCGTGACAGATTCCGTCTTCAAAATCTTGACAAGGAAGGTCGTGTCGACATCTCTGCCGTAGATCCAACAATACACCTCGAGTGGACTAGGACTCATGAAGGAGACAACGAGTGGGGTTTTCCTGGACCCGTTCAAAGGGGACAGGTTTTTGTGGGGGGAATTACCTAAGCGCTTATATAACTAGACATACGGCCGAGGATTCGGCAGGAACCTTGTTTATTTATACTCAGTGAGCGCTGAGCGCTTTAGTAGTTAGTGTCTGCAAGGTATGATGGGCAAACGTCTCAAGACCCAACTCACAACCACCAGTAGTATACGTCGCCATCCTGCACGCTGTTTGCGCCACTGACCCACCGCGGATTATCTGATAGTTGTGCTCACGACATGGTGTGAACCAAACCGCAGTTCCGCCGGCTCGTCATCGCATGTGACCGCAAGGCACGCACGCTACAGACCTTGTTGCTCTGAGCCTCAAGGTTGAACTCAGTGGCCCGACGTCATCCAGCTAGGTCAAACCCCTCATGACAGAAAGAGGGCGATAATATGGCACGGGAGGTATGAAGGAGTACTTTGACGCGGAATCCTTGGCGGACACGAGCTGATATGAGTATGAAATAACAGTCGTTACTGGATGGCAATGGAACTTGGCGGTAGAAATGAAATCAACGCCGAAAACACGAGGTGTGCCCTATTTTAGGAGCTGGCAACGTGTATGCGCACGTACCACAGCTTCTTCGTTTACCCTCTTGATTGTCGCCAATGAGTGGTGCGTGCTGAGAGATGAAGTTGCGCTGGTGCTGATTGTTGGACAAGAATATTCCCAGCTCATTAAAATTGACGCTGGTGGCGGGGTAAGGGCAGTGACATTCGCAGCGAATGGCGAGTATCTCGTCAGTGGTGGGGGTTAGTCTGAGATCATACTGGAGCGCATGTTTGGCAAACCATTACAGGAAGGGAACAAGATTTTGAACATGCCTGGAACCGTTGCAACTCCTCGCAGTCAAGCAACGTCTCTGCCTGGGTAAGTAGCGTATCAACCTTCTCGTCGGTAGCTGTGGACATCGTCGTCAGTGCCAGTTTGCGAGAGTAATGGGAGGCCAAACTCTTGATTCCCTCTTCTATGGAAGTCAAAACATCCTTCAGCTTTCGCGTCGTCGCCTGAATCGAATTACCACGTTCCAAATCACCCTTGGCATCTGCCACGTTTTCAAAGTAGAATATGGAAGACCGAAGATCCTTCAGCGTATCCTTGCCCTGATCAACACATGAACATCAGAATATCCAAACCCATTCGTAGGACGACCGACTTACATCAAAATCGATCAACGTTTTCTTGTGCAACACGAGCCGTTGAACCTCATCCAACATTTCCTGTCTTTGTCTCCGTTTTGCCTGTGCAAGTTCGACATTCTCTCTCAAAAATTGGTCAAGGTATATCGACTTTGGGTACGTGAACGTTTTCCTGTTTGATCCGCCCCCATTGGTGGTAGTACTTGGCGTCGAGGACGAACGGAGGAGCTCGAAAGCAACCGCAGAGGGTTCGAATATAACGCTCTGCTTACCCGGCTCAGACGGGGGTTTCGATAACTGCGCAGAAAGCCGCCCGATGAGATCGTTTGACTCTCCACCGTTGACGTCGATCGGGACTATAGACGTTTCTTGAAGGAGTTCGCCCGGTTCGCTGATACCACTACCATACTGGAAGTGTAGTAGCCGTGGTCTAACATGCAAATATAAGAGCCTCTTCCAAAGCAGGAAGAACAATGAGTTACTTGGAAAAGGGTTCTCCGTTACGTGCCAATTGGTCCATGAATGCTTTCTCGAGGGTCGCTGATAACCTAGCAAAAAACTCTGAATGCCTATCAGCCATTGTCCGTCAAAATGTGAGGTAAGCACGCACTTCGAGAAAGCTCCCCCGGAGGTTGAGCAAGCTTGTCCCAAGGCTCGATACTGAATGCAGGGAGTCGTTTATCCACGTTAAGATCACATAACCGAGCGAGATCCATGTGTGTGAATATCTCGCTGAGGGCCCACATTGTGAAATCTAAACACATGTTCATCACGGCCCCCGCTTTGAAGTCGATATGTAGCGTACCTGGGCCATTCATGGGCGGTGCGACCTCGACCTCGTTCGTTGGAATGGGAGGACGCCAACACGCCATGCGCGCTCTTACTTGAGATAGAACAACCCTTGAAGGATGCTCGCAGCATATACCATCGTATGCATTGAAGGACGTAGCACGACAGGGCTGACACATATTCAGCAAAGAAAGATCCACAAAAGCGTAGCATGAGTGATACTGACCATCCATCCCTCCGCAACTGCTGCTCCACCGGGAAAGGCTCGAGCGGATCAGAGTCCCCCATCTCCAAACTGGCTTCGATAGCGCGATTCAAGTTTTGCAAATAGTTTGCATCGTTGCTGTCGGTTTGCTAAAAGCATGCATGCAAATCAGATACGTCAGCACTTCCAGACAAGAAAACACAAGAGGAAACATGCTCACATTCGACGGGACCATCGCCCAGTTTGCATCCGGCACACGCTCGCTCGGACCAAACACAGGTGCCTCTGGCTGCTGTTGGGACTGCACCATCATCTGATCATCCCTCTGAGTAGGCGGATACAACTGCGACAGCGACTGATATCCCGAATACGGCGGCGTATATCCCCCCGAGCTCCCAGAAGCACCAGCATGCAGCGTATTCATCGACTCCTGCATCGCCCGCTGCAAATCTGGATCGTCGTCGAGCGTCAAATCAATAACAGGGGTATTAGGCCGTCCACCGAGCGCCGAGGGGTCCGATAAGCCTGTCCGCGCCTGCGGCGTCTGAGAGACCAACATGTTCGATTGCGCTCCCGACCAGCTTGAACCCGACGCGGTGGGGGCCGCCACAGCCGGCCACCCCTGGCTCTGAATCTGATGCCCGCCCACGCCCGCGGCCTGCTGCGCACCGGGCCCGGACAACCCCATCGTCACCATCTCCTCGCCGCGTTCGCCCTCGAGAAGTGCCCCGGCGGCCTTTTCGACGTTGCCGTCGTACTTTCTCAAAATCCGGCGTGCCACCTCGCGATCGAACCCGTCGCCCATGAGACCGGTCAACGTATCCACCGCCTCCTCCTCCCTGATGTCGTCGGGTAGCATGTGCATCCTTGCCTCGGCGTTGGCCCGGTTGTGATTGTTTTGATCTTCGTCGTGGTTATGGCTAGGAATTGGGTCCGCTGCCTGGTGCGTGTTGCGTGAGGTCTCGCGCGCAAAGTCGTCGTCCTCCCCGTCCGTGAAATGCAACGAGTTGTCACCGCTGTCGTCCTTGTCCTTGTCGCTGAGCTTGTCCTTGTCATGAACGATCCAGCTGCGAATTCGACTCGACCGTCGCCTAATCCGCCCTTGTCCAAGTTTGTCTGACGACGCCGATGTGTGGTAAGGGTGAAGATGAGACTCGACTTGCTGCGCCACAGACGACAACAGATCGCGTAGACCGCCGCCTTTGATTGAACCGCCGACCGGAGGTGTCATCGAAGTTTCTCAGTAGGCGTCGCCCTTGAGGCTGCCAGCGTGCCTCGAGGCCCTGCATTCCCCGTAATCAATCATGATTTCGATCTCTTTGGGACCTACGCCATCAATGCTTCAACGATGAATTTATTACTGTACTGGCCCATTAGTACGCGGTGTATCACTGAGACCAGTGCTAAGAAACAAGCTATGGAGAAAGTATACAGAACATGGGTCCATCATAGCGGAATCCAGGAGATATTATGAACGCTTGATACTATGAGAGAAAGAAAGGAAAAGCACAGAGAGAGATCCGAAACATCAGAAAAACAGCGACAGGCGACAACAGTACGAAGAGCGAGCTACAGATTTAAACACTATAATAAACAGTGTGCACGTTAAGTAGGAGCGACGTTACGAGGGCGGCGCCGGATTATCTGCCAATCCACCCATGTTAGCCTCCACACATATCCTAATCACGCCCATCACGTACCATAAATACCTCCATACTGTTCATTCAAATACATACCCCCATGTCCCTGCGTATTTGCACCCGAAGGCTGGCCATATGCTATCCCCATCTGCGGAAACGACGTATAATCGTTCCAAAATTGTGGATACCGACCCCCGCTCGTCGATTCGTATCCACCATGACCACCTCCGCTTGTAGGATTCAGCCGAGATTGTCCGTGTTGATGAGACGGGGTCAACGTTTGCGGTAGCCGTCGCTCGTCGATCAAACCCGTGCTGTACATCTGGGGCAAGACGGACGTGGAGAAAGTCCCGGGGAATGGGACATACGAACCCCCATCCGGTGGTGGAGACCAGGAGTAGTATGAAGAAGACTGAGTTGTCGGCATGGGCGCCGTTCCTGGGAAACCACCCTGTTCTGGCACCGTTTCCTGTGATATCGGGAACTGTGTTGAACGCCAGGTCTGTGAGTACGGCGGCGATGGGGCGAGAGTGCACCCGCTGGGGGAGGGTACATGTAATTGGGAGCGTTCGTATATATCGTCCGAGTCGGCCGCATGCTCTGCGATCCGCTTCTGTCGATCTTGACCACTCTGGCTTGTAACGAGTTCGCCGAACTGGGGGCGTTTG